>BQNB010001007.1:38163-49528 GCA_026074375.1 Tanacetum coccineum
ACTACCATCTTCACCACCACACTCCTCCTCATCGTAATCACCACCATCATCGCCGTCACCACCACATTACCTCTTTTTAGTATGTGTTTAACCTCACAATTTCAATAAATATCAAAAGGGTTTACTTTAAATCTAAAAGGGCATCCTTAAAACCAAAAATTTACAAATCTTGATTCATATTCACACACATCAAGAAACAGTCCTCCAGCACCTGTGGCAAGATCTCCGCCGTCTCAGACAAAAAGTGGTGGTGGGCCGGTGGTGGTTCAGGTGGTAGTCCACCGGTGACGCCATCATCATCATCACCGGAGAGTTCATCATCATCATCTGGGATATCAACTCGGGTGGTTGTTGGGATTGCTGTTGGTGGAGTGTTGATTCTTGTGGTTTTTAGTATCTTGTTTCTTTGTTGTAAAAAAGAAAAGAAGAAGAAATGAAACTCCTGCTGGTTATTATGTTCCTCCACCCAAAGGTTAATACTACTTTTTTAATATAATTTTATCATAATTTTATAAAATTTATTTGTTCTTAGATCTTGATTATTAGTTGTTAGTGGTTTTGAGGGTGTTTGGGATTGGTTTATGTACTTATATTCAGTTTTGTGCATGTGAAATAAGTTGTTTTCAATTGGTTTTAAGTTTTGTGTTCTTAGATCTTTGATTATAAGTTTTTATCGTAATGTTGTAGGCGTGGAGTTTGAATTGTGTGTAAAAACTGTTTTTAGTGGTGATACAATGGTTAAGTTGTTTTGAGGGTGTTTGCGATTGGTTTATGTAGGTATAAAATGTTGGAATCAAGTTTGAATGTATAATAAGCAGTTCGTAGATCTTGATTAGTATCGTTATCATAACGTCAATTTAAAATTTCTGCTTGTTTGAATGGTTATATATGATAGTGTTGATACAATGGATAAGCAGTTTTGAGGGTGTTTGTGATTTTTTTGTTAGAATTGTTTTATCAGCTTATTTAGTAGAGATATAATGGATATTGAGTTTTGAGGGTGTCTGGGATTGGTTTATTTGGTTATATCTATTTAATTGCATGTGAAATAAGCTGTTTTGAGCAAATTGTTTGAAGCTAAGCAAGTTATAATATAGGCAGTCTTAAAAACTAATGCTAAATCTAGGGGGTGTTTTTTATTTCTTACCAAGAATGCTTTATCTTTGTTGCTTTTTGAGAACGCTGATTAGTGGTTCCAGAGTGTTTCGTATTCAGATTGTTTGATTGCATATGTTGGATTATTGTAACTTTTATATTGTTTGTGAATATGTACAGTTGATCCTTATGGTGGTGCACCGCAACAATGGCAGCAAAATACACAACCACCTTCTGATCACCTTGTTTCAATGCCACCGTCGAAACCCACTCCACCTCCAGCAACGTCGGCACGACCACAACATTCACCTGTCCATGCTGCTCCCGCTCAGCCTCCACCACCACCACCACCACCAGTGTTCATAAGCAACAGTGGTGGTTCTGGGTCGAATTATTCAGGTGGATCAACTCCACTTCCACCGCCTTCACCTGGGTTGTCGTTAGGATTCTCTAAAAGTACATTCACTAGATTTTTCTATTGAACGAATTCTGTTGAAAAGCATGTGAGGTTAAACCAGTGTTGCAAAAGAAGGTCTACAAGGCCGATTAATCATCGATTACGCGCTACAAGGTCACCAACCTTGCTAATTAATGTAACAGGGTCAAACAAATAAGTCAACCATGGTCAACGGCGATCAACTATGGTCAAACTTGCCGAAAACATTCTAATCTTGTCAAAAGTACATAAAACTCACCGTAAACTTATTTTGATCACTTATAGTAACTGTTTAAATCTATTACAAGTTTTTTAGAAAAAGGTCTTGCCAATAATATCAAAAACTCGCCAGAAATACACAAAACTTGCCGGAAATACCTAAATTTTGCCAGAAATGCCAATCCGATTAATCGCCGATTAATCCCGCCTTGGCCGATTACAAGCTACAAAGTAGTCAACCGCTCGGCTAACGATTCATGATTTTTGAAACCTTGGGTTAAACACACACTAAGAAGAGGTAATGTGTGTGAAAAAGTGGTCGTAAAGTGGAATATTCTGGTGGAATTAGGGTGGAGGTGACGACGGTGATGGTGGTGATTAATAGGAGGAGGAATGTGGTGGTGAAGATGGTGGTCGTGGTGGTTTTGCATTTGTGGGGAAAAAGAGTTTTTGAGTAGTGTGTGTCGTTAATGAGTAATAGGTGAAATAATGTGGGGTTTAGGGCGTGTGGATGTTGTAAAATGTAAAATAAGTTAATGGGTTAATGTGGTGAACATAGATACGGTTCCATTTTGTATTGATGTTTTGCCTGCGTCTGAGTGTTTTGCGAATCTTGGCTTCTAATTGGATGTTTAGCTTATGGGGTGGATCCTCTTATGTTTGTTTGTTATTGGTCTTAGACGTGTTTTAAGGTTCTTTGGGGAGTTAGGAGTGGATGGGGCTGTAACTGGGGAGAACAGTTGGTTGAGGTGTGGGCAGAACGTAAAAAAGTTGAGCGTGAAAATTGGGAGTGGGTGGCTTACACGCCCAAAACGGGTAGGTGCGTACACGACAGTGCTTTTTATTCTTTAATTTCCCATTTTTTCTTTCCTATTTGTTAAATCTGTTTTTTCTTTGATATCATGGAATCTATGGGATATAATATTATGTCTGTAAACTGAATATACTGGTTTGAGTTAACATCCGGCTCGTATGATGATTGTTGATTCAATGCATGTTATAATTTTGAGGTTTTATTGTGTATTGTTGGATTGAGTATTTGAGCAAGTTTGTTTGGTGGGTATCATTAAGTAAGGGCAAATTATGGAGTGTTTGGTTGCTTGGGTTGTGAGGCACTTGATTAACTTTAACTTTGTTTTTTATTGTTTGGTTGTTGTGTTTAAGATTTGAGGGATGGGTGATAGTTCACCTACAGTGTGCCAGTGGTCGTAGAGTGGAGTGGGGGGGGGGATGGGTGGTGAGAGAGGTTGGTGTTGGGATAGATTGGTAATGTGGGCCGATGGATTTTTGGTAGTGGAGTGTGGAGGGTGGAGTTCGTGGTGTGTGGTATTTTCGTGGGGCAGGGGATGTGATCTCGTTGCCCATAAGGGGGGGGTAGGGGAGAGGGTGGGGCTCTGGCGGGAGGGGTTCGTTGCTGCGGGCGGGTGTTGATTTTTTTTAATTTTTTCTTTTATATTCTCTTGTTTGAGTCTCGTACTCAAGGTGGGTTTACCCATTTTTAAGTGGGTCCAATACATGTATGGCAACTATCCAATTTTCTTTATATAAGATACTATAATATAATAATCCGGTTTTTTAATATATTCACAATTCATGTTAAAAGGTTGTTTTTTTATTTATATATAATATTTGTCTCTTTCCTAATCAAAATGTGTCAAATCCAAATACCCAATTTATAATTGTCAAATTCATAATCCGATTCCTAGTCATAGAACCATCTCGAACCAAAGGGCCCTAAGTCATGGCCGCTATCTTTATTCTTGTGACCATAATGTGAACATGTTTTTTACATAACCAAAAGATGATGGAGTTTGTATATTATGGGTTTGTTCGGGACTCACTTTGTTTTGTTGCATTAGTCTAGTTGACGGTTGTATTCTTAATTGTTATACGTGGTATATTTTTTTTTCGGATTTTTCTATTTAGCTGCATGATATTTTATACTCGTGTTAGTTTTTTCGGCGGGTCACTGGGTCAGGGAGAGCTGATTTCGCGCAGTCTGGGGGGGGCGGGCTGGGTATGTGCAAGGGATCAGGCTGGGTCACGTTAGGAGGTGCTCGCGGTGGATGGTGGTGACCCGCGTGGTGTCGCCCGGCAGCAGAGCGTCGAGGCGGGACCTGCAGAACCACCCTGGGTGAGTGTGGGGGGATGGGGGGGTCGGAGAATAGAGGGGTGGTTAGAGTGAGGTGGGTTGGGAGGGGGGGGTGGGGGGGAGGGGGGGAACTTGTTGACGCTGGGTGCTGCGGGGAGTGCCTTTTATTATTTATTTTTTTTTTTATCTTCTTATTTTTTATTTTTTTCTTTTTTTTTTTTTTTATTTTATTTATTTATTTTTTTGTTTTAGTCATGTCAGCTGATTCCGCAGTTACCTATACTTCTGTTCACTCTGAGGCACGATCATGGAGTATCCCATCTGAGGATCCTTACGAGGAGGCTGCCAGACAGTTACTGGAGCAGGCACCACGTTCTCCAGAGTATGTACCTGATCCCATGGAGCTGGAGGATCATGTACCAGTGTACATTCCTGAGCCTGAGCACCCTGAGGACTTAGTGCCAGCTGAGGATGAGGCACCTATAGAGGCATACATTACTGAGGTTGCTTCTGCACCTCCACCACCACCATCCTTTTTACCCTCACTTATCCGACCCCCACGTACTAGAGCAGCCATGGCTCAGATGAGAGCTGCAGCACCATCCACCTATCATCCACTACTCCCATCAGGGACACCACCATTGTTACCTATACCACTACCTGCACCATCCACTAGCCGCAGAGCTGATATTCCCGAGGCTGACACGCCGCCTCGGAAGAGGCTACTACTTACTGCTCCCAGACCTGGGTGTGAGGTTGGGGAGAGTTCTGCTGCTGCTGCTGCGAGACAGCCAGGACCCACTATGGCCCGTAGGGTCGATTGCAGTTCTGTAGACACTGTGGAGACTAGGGTCCGAGATACTAAGAGGAGGATGATGGCCGCCTTAGAGGTGGTCAACTTGAGGGTCAGTTACCAGGTAGATGTTCGCAGTAGAGAGAGTTCGGAGTTTTACTCACGACATCACGATGCCCAGAAGGATCGTGCAGCTGTGAGAGCTGAGATTGAGGTATTGAGGAGAGAGAGACTTGCTTACGAGCAAGAGAGTATGGAGACCCGTCAGGCCTTGGCTAGGTCTGAGGCTTACAGCAGGGCATTAGAGGCACGGGTTACAGTGTTAGAGACTCAGGCGCGTCGCCACAAGTGGCAGCGTTAGGACGCGGATTGTCGTGCGACGAGGCATATCATGCGTATTCAGGCTTTGGAGGTTGGAGCACGCGATGACACCTTAGAGTATACTAGTAGTAGTGCCTAGGGTTACTTTTCTACCATATTGTAGCTATACTATATAGCCTGCTAAGTTTTTATGGGTTACTCCCAGCTAGCAGGCGGTATAGATCTTTTGTTTTGATTAGCTATTCGGTATGGATCTTTTGTCTTTTGTTTAGCTATGTTGTATAGCCTACTAAGTATTACGGGTAACTCCCGGCTAGTAAGGCTCTAGGTTGATTTTTTATTTTGTAACGTAGCGATAGGGAATCATTGTGTACCAAACAGATCATGTATATTTCCAGATTATATATGGAATGGATGTATTATGTTATGTCGATCTTGTGTTGGTTGTATGTTTCACTGTGTGATGTGATCTTATTTTATTTATGATGCATATGTTATGTCACGTTATGATTGTATTAAAATCTAACGGGTATTGTATTTTCTTGTGATTGAAGAAAATGGCACCAAAATGAACCACAAGGTCAACACCAGTCACACCAACCCCAAATGCAACAACCACCACAACTGTTACTGAGGCACAACTTCAGGCCTTAATTGACCAAGGAGTTGCTGCTGCAATGGCTGAAGCAGAAGCAAGCAGGGTTAGGAATGGCTACAATAGCAATGGTTCAGGACCAAGGCCAGCCCAAACTGCTCGCGAATGCTCTTACTCTGAATTCTTAAAATGCAAACCTTTGGACTTCAAAGGCACTGAGGGAGTTGTCGGACTCACTCGATGGTTTGAGAAAATGGAGTCTGTGTTTAGCATTAGCAATTGCACAGCAGCTAGTCAAGTCAAATTCGCAACTTGCACTCTACAAGACGATGCTCTTACATGGTGGAATGCCCATGTTAAGACCACTACCCCCGAATTAGCTCATGCCATGCCATGGGCAGCACTGAAGAAAATGATGACTGATAAGTACTGCCCGAGGGGTGAGATCAAGAAGATTGAGACTGAGATGTGGAATCTTAAGGTCAAGGGCACCGATGTGGTGGCATATAGTCGATGATTTCAGCAACTAGCTTTGATGTGTTCCAGGATGTTCCCAGAATAGATAGACAAGATTGAAAAATATGTCGGTGGCTTGCCCGATATGATACATGGCAGTGTAAAGGCATCAAAGCCGAAAACTATGCAAGAGGCTATCGAGTTTACAACTGAGCTGATGGATGAAAAGACCCATGCCTACGCTGAACGTCAGGCAGAAAGGAGAAGAAAGTATGATGATCTTTCCAAGAACAATCAAAACCAACAGAATAAGAGGCAGAACACAGGCCAGGCCTACACTGCAGGCAATAGTGACAGGAAACCATACGCCGGGTCTAAACCTCTGTGTTCCAAGTGTAATTACAATCATGAAGGTCCTTGTCCACCCAAGTGTAGTAACTGCAAGAGGTTTGGCCATGCGACCAAGGACTATAGAATCCGGCCTGCCAACAACAATAACAACCGCAACAACAACAACAATAATCAGAAGGGCAACGGTTGCTATGAATGCAGAGCTCAAGGACATTATAAAAGAAACTGCCCAAGACTGAGAAACAATGACCGTGGTAATCAAGCTGGGAATGACAGGGCTCCAGCGAAGGTGTATGTGGTTGGAAATGCGGGGGAAGACAATCAAGGCTCTTCGATCAGATCGAGGTGGCGAATACATAAGCCAAGAGTTTAAAGATTATCTTAAAGATTGTGGAATTGTCCAGCAGCTTACTCCTCCATATACACCACAACACAATGGGGTGTCTGAAAGGAGGAATCGTACTTTGTTAAACATGGTTCGATCTATGATGAATCTTACAACTCTGCCGTTATCCTTTTGGGATTATGCTCTAGAGTCTGCAACACGCATTCTCAATATGGTTCCAACCAAGAAGGTTGATAAGACTCCATATGAATTATGGTATGGAAAAGTTCCAAACTTGTCTTACTTAAAGGTCTGGGGATGTGAGGCGCTTGTGAAGCGGGATACGCCTGACAAACTCCAACAAAGATCTGTTAAGTGTATCTTTATAGGATACCCAAAGGAAACAATGGGTTACTATTTTTACTTCCCACCTGAAAACAAAATAGTTGTTGCGAGGTATGCTGAGTTCTTTGAGAAAAATCTCATAACTCAAGAAGTCAGTGGGAGGGCCGAAGGTCTTGAAGAAATTCAAGATGAAGATACATCACCTTCTGAAATCACTAGCGAAATTCCTATGGAGGTTGAAGGTTTCGAACCACCTCAAGAGGAAGTGATTCCGATTCGTAGATCCGAAAGGACACATCGAGCTCCAGAACGCTTATGTCTAAATGTAGAGGTGGAGGAGCATAGTCTAGGGGATCTTAATGAACCCACTAGCTATAAAGCTGCTATGTTAGATCCAGAGTCTGACAAGTGGATCGATGCTATGAATGCGGAAATGCAATCCATGATAGATAATATGGTATGGGTCTTGGTCGATCTTCCTCCTAATTGTAAGACTGTAGGGAGTAAGTGGCTTTTTAAGATAAAGACTGACATGGATGGCAATGTACACACCTATAAAGCTCGTCTTGTAGCAAAGGGTTATACTCAACTCTACGGGGTTGATTATGAAGAAACGTTCTCACCCGTCGCTGACATTAGGGCTATTAGGATTCTCATATCTATAGCGGCGTTCTATGATTATGAGATATGGCAAATGGATGTCAAAACTGCCTTCTTAAATGGTCATCTTGATGAAGACATTTATATGGTACAACCTGAAGGTTTTGTTGATCCTAAACATCCCAGAAAAGTATGCAAGCTTCAAAGATCCATTTATGGTCTTAAGCAAGCATCAAGAAGCTGGAATAAAAGATTTGATGAGGAAATCAAAATGTTTAGATTTACTCAAAATCATGATGAGCCATGTGTATATCAAAAGGCTAGTGGGAGTAATGTTACATTCCTCATTTTATATGTTGATGACATAATAATCAAGGGAAATCACATTCCATGTTTACAAAGTGTAAAGGATTATCTTCTAAAGTGTTTTGCTATGAAAGATTTGGGGGAAGCATCATTTATTCTTGGAATCAAAATCTAGAGATAGGTCAAAGCGATTGATTGGACTTAGTCAAAGTGCTTACATGGATAAGATATTAAAGAGATATAGGATGGATAATTCCAAACGTGGTCACATCCCCATGCAAGAAAGATTTGACTTGAACAAAACACAAGGTGCTTCAACACTTGAAGAGGTGAAGCGTATGCAAAATGTACCTTATGCT
Source organism: Tanacetum coccineum (assembly GCA_026074375.1). Lineage (NCBI taxonomy): Eukaryota > Viridiplantae > Streptophyta > Magnoliopsida > Asterales > Asteraceae > Tanacetum > Tanacetum coccineum. The sequence goes on from BQNB010001007.1 coordinate 46,457, forward strand.
TCGGCTGTGGGTTCCATTATGTATGCAGTGAGATGCACTAGACCTGATGTTACGTTCGCGCAAAATATAACAAGCCATTTTCAACAGAATCCTGTTGAACCTCACTGGACTGCTGTGAAAACCATTTTTAAGTATTTAAGAAAAAAATTAAAAATAAATTTCTAAAGTAACTTTAATTTGAAAAATAAAAAAACTATAACTAAAACAGGATCGTTTGAATCTAAACGAACAGAAACGTAAAACCGCACTCTCTAAAACGTCAAAGACTGAAATTAGAAAAATTAACTAGACTAAATTTATAATTTTCCAAGACACTAAATGACAAAAGAAAATTTTGTAAAAAAAGAAAAATGTTTTTTTTATTAATTTTATTGGATTTTTTTATGAATTTTTAAGATAATAATAAATTAAAACTAAAAAATAGAAAAAGACAAAAAATAAAAGTAATAAAAATTCTGAAAAAATAAAATTAAATAAGAAAATTACAATTCTAAAATATAAAAAACCCAAAAGTTGACGGGTTTAAAATTAAAAGTCATTAAACCTATTTAAATCCTAAAAAACCTAATTTTAAATTAATTATATTAAATAACACTAACTAAAGTTAACTATAGGGACTAACATGAAAGACACAAGGACCTAACGGAAATAGGGTAGCTAAAACCACAGGGACTAACAATTATAACTATAAAAGAAAAATTACTACAAATGGTGCCCTTAAATTGGCACCCCGCTTACAAGCTTAGACAAATGCTTTATTAACCAAAACTCGAAAAAAGCAAACTAATAGAGGGCTTAATGCAACAATTATTCAATAAAAAGCACTAATGTCTGAAATCCACTAAATAAGCCAGAAATTAAGCTTTTGTGACTGCAATACTTATTAAGCTTATGAGCTTATTTGGCTTTTCTTTTTTTGTGTTTTATTAAAAAAAAAAAACAAGGCACAATAACTATAACAACTAAGGAAATAGGCTGCTAGAAAAAGGAAAATCCTAAATTAACATGTTTTTCTAGAATAAAGCCCTAAAATAAGCTGGGGACAAATTACGCATCAATAAACAGTTTTAAAAGAAAACGAGAAAAAAGGGGACTTTAAGGCCTAAATAAGCCAAAGTCTAAAAGGTGAGTTTAACTAAGAAAAGCTGGGGATTAAAAGCAACTACTAATCTATAAATAAAAGCTAAAAACTCCTAGAGCTTAGTAATAAATAAGCAAAAAAGGCGAAATAGGATGCTCAGCACCGGAGGAAGCTCACAGTGACTAAGGGCTTTTTTTGGCTTATTCAATACGCTCTAAAGACTTTACCAAAACAAAATTCCAAACAGGTTAACAAATGAGCCAAATGATCTTATTTAAAAGTATGAGAGCTTAAGGCTTTTAAAATACCTGAATATTGGTCCTTAAGTTGACTGTTTTCAAGAAATACTTAGGTAATTTTGACTTGGCTATATTTTTGTACAGTTACAATGACAGTACAAATGGCTTTTGAAAAAAGCTAGAAACAATAACAACAAGCTCACAACATGTGCTTAAGCTGCATAAGCACTGGAATGGTTTTATCTCAATTTGGCTTATGAAAATTTGACATAATATAAAAGAAAACCTAAAAAACTTTATTTTCAACACTAAATTGGTGATTAAGGTGGCTTTAATAACCCCACAAACTCACCCAAAGTTGGCGAGTGCACTTGACCCATGCCAATTCCATATTGACCCATTTTAAACTAAACAAAACACCCCTTGAAATTTATAAAAAAACTTTTTTTTACTGATATTTTATTAAGGGAAAGGCCTGAGAAAGGTATTATAAGTTATGTTAACCATCTTGACAACTATTCTAACAAGTTAACAGTTTAAGAGCTAATATGAAGCTTAAATTTACACAGTGGTCACTGTTTGCAATTTTTCAAAGTAAAAATCGTTAACTTTTCATAACATTAAAAGTACTTACAACATAAACTTTTAAAAAAGAACAAATTACAAATAATCAAAAAAAAGACTTAATTATAGCAGTTTTTAAACAAAAGAACAGGGTGTTTGTCCTCGCTGTGTTTCTTCCATTATAACAGTCCACACAAAGACTTTCTTGGTCCCCTTCACATTGTGTTATTGTGAGTGTAGAGACTCCATACCCACACTTCTAGCCCTTGAATCAGTTAGTTGTTACAGTGTAATGTCCCCAAGGTAATCCTAGCCCTCCATTTCTTTCTCTTCATCTCAGCCATTGATGGGGGTGTGGGTTTTTGTGTATGTTGAACTGGAAAGGGTTATAGGGGTATTGGGTTGTGGGAAATGGTGAGGGGTGAGCTGGGAGATGTACTAGGGGGGTGGTATTGGCTATAAACCGTGGGAGAGGGGGGTATAGTTTTGGCGGGTAAGGGGTAATAGTACCTAAGTGGTTGCAGGTTTAAACATAAACCTTGGGGAAGAGGCAACTTCAACCCCTCAACTTTCTTTCTCTTTTCATTTCATTTCAGCCGAGTTTTAGTTATAATGAAGGTTTGGAAAGTGACACATATGGTCCTTGCGTTTTATAACAAAAGAGTTAAAAGGAAGGTTAGGGCAAATTGCAAAAATGGTCCCTCTAGTTTATAACAGCAGAAATAAAGAAGGGTTAGGGTAAATTGCAAAAATGGCCCTTGTGTTTTATTTTTTCATTTTTCTTTATAAAACAACTTTTAAAATTGGCAATTTAGCCCCTAAAGTTTTATAAAAAGAATTGTGGGCTTTTGTTGGGCTTGGGTTTTGTGTTGGGCTTTTGGGCTTGTATTGGGCCCAATTGAGTGTGTCTGGGCCCAATAAGGTACAGGTTTGGTTATTGGGCTTTTTCAAGCCCAATAAGGTTATGAAGTGGGTTTTGTGTGTACAATGGCTGAGATTGGCTGTAACTGGGCTAGGATTGGGCCTTCAAAGTCTTCATAGTTATACTATTGGGCTTTCCCGGCCCATCAGATGGGTTAAGATTGCATCCAATAGTATTCTTCAGTTCCGGCTCCGGTTTGACTGTTGATTCTTCTGGATTGACTTTGACTTTGACTTTTTTGGTCTTTGGCCTTGATTTTTCACAGT
>BQNB010001007.1:52621-149650 GCA_026074375.1 Tanacetum coccineum
GATGTAAATCATTTAAATAATTGTAAAACATGGGGCTATGAACTCACCTTAGCAAATAGTCCTCTGAAAATGATAATATATATCCAAGCACGGCAAATGAATCACACCGTCAAATACCTAAGTAAATACTATCAGTCTTAGTCAATAAGTTTAGGCTAAAGACTCAATGTATAAACTACAATAATTCACTAGCTTATATATACCGTTATCACTTGTGTGGTGGTGCACATGTTTTATGTATTCATATTCGCTTGATGATTCTTGATAAGGTATATGATTTCACACGTTCTACTATACGTATAAACGTTTGTTAATAAATATTCATATTTATTAAGTCGTGGTTTAACTTGTTATAGTATACGATAAATATATAACCCGTCTGATACGTTAAGTGGTTATTAAAATCACCTTTGTTCATAAAATGACCCCCCCCCACCCACCCTTAGGTCTTCTATATTTACAAAAACAGTCCCTATGTTTATGAAAATAATATTTACTACACTTAAACTCCTTAGGTTTCCATAATTACACATTTAGTCCTTCAATATAAGAAAAGTACACTTTTGGTCCTTATACTTTTAAACAGTCCCCTTAAGTTTCAGAAATGACAGAAACAGCCCCTAGACCCTTTTAAAATAGTTTTTGATAGTTTTAACCCTCTAGTTTACAAATTGACACTTTTAGTCCTTTAACTTGTAAAAATCGCATTTTAACTCCAATTAAGATTTCAAAAGCATAAAAGTCCTTTTTAAGTCCATTTAAGCTCACTGAATCTGTTTGGCTAAAAAATAAGCTCGGGTGAGCTTATTTGAGCTTATTCGAGCTCATTGGGCTCGTTGGCCCAATAGCTTTAGCCCGAAAGGTACAAAAGGGTTTCTCATGTGATCTAACTTATTTTATCACTTCATTAAGCACCTAAGGTTATAATTAAGCTGACTTAATCGTGTGGCTTATTCAATAAGCAATAAGCTCTCGTTATTGGGCTGTTAGGCCTATTAAGGGTTTGAATAGGTTTTTGAGTGGTTTAACTTGACCCATTAGGGTCCATTAGCTTTACTTTAGTACACTAAGTCCATTAAGCTTATACGGGTTCACCAATAAGCTGTTTAAAGCTTATTGTGAGCTTATGGATTGAGTTGGGCTTGTTAATGGGCTAATAAGCCCGTTAAGGGTTTGGTTAGTTTTCAAAACATGCAAAGGTCCATATTGGTTTCTACTAAGGTTGTTAGATTATTGATAAGCTCATTGAGCTTATAAATAAGCTATGGGTCCCACTCGAGGACTGTTGTGCGGGTTGAGCCTAAGCTGTGAGCTCATGTGGGTCATACAAGGCCCATTGTGGCCTATTGCTTTCCTTAGTAATATATATGTTATGATAAGTGTGTCCTAGTCTCTCAAACCGTGTATTCATCTCATATATACTTCGTGCATTACATGCAATCGCTTGTTAAGGTCGCACACACGTTCCCAAGCCATCGTATCTTGTTTACAATGAAAGTTTACGTGTGGTTTCTCTAAAAATGAACGGTTTTCAAATCCTTGTTTGCTACTAAATACATTACATGTTTTCTTTATATTTTAACACCACACAAGTTGTATACGCAATCACATTGCGTATAACCGGTCCATTTTTGTATTTAACATGTTATTTCTTAAGCTAGCACACTATATATACATATACACGACATATAGACTAGTTACCAAGAAAAGGAACACGCATATTATAATGGTATGGGTTTGTATGTGACTAACAAGGGTTCTAGTATTTGTGGAAAGAGTTTGGCAAGCAACTAGCTTCGTGTACACACCCGTGTATGTCTTAAACCCAAGCTTCCAAGCTTCCTATGTCCCTTGTACGACCTTAGACGTTCTTAGGGTGATTTAAGAGTGTGTATGGTTTCGGTTTTGATGTAACCCGATTGTAAAAGAAAGGGATGATATGTTTTGTTTGCTTAAGAGAGTTTAAGAGTTTTGGAAATGTATTAAGTGAGCTTGTGAGTGTGTATTTATAGGCAAATGAGCTATTTAGCTCCTCTTGGTCCTAAGCCAACTAGAAAACGAGCCATATAGGTGGTTTTGGGGATTTCTAGTTGCTTACACATGGTATTATGTTAAACCACTTGAGTACAAGTTTTAATTAGGCAATGTTGTACAAGATTTGCTTAGATACTAGAAATCTTAAGGATTTCTATATATACATGCATGTAGCCGTGGGATCCAAAGGAAACAAAGGGCAAATGGTTATTAACCATTGTGTAATAACTTAGTGGGAGACATTTAGGACTAACATTAATTAACTAGGAGATGTACAAGTACTTTAGGATCATTAGTAGGATTTTTAGGTATGTGTATGTGTGTAACGTGTAGAATCAAAGAGAGACAAGGCTTGAGATCTTGTTAAGGTTATACTAGTACAAGTTTTAATTACTTTAAGATGTTCATGTACTTAGGAAGATTTCTAGTTGATTTAGCACAGGTGACAATTGGTTTAGGGGTCTCATTTGTCCATAATCGGCCAACATGGGTTTCTAACACAATAATTGATTAATTTTTGTGTTTAAGGTTTAAAAGTGGGTATTGGTTTGAGTCTAGGTAAGTCTAGGTATTTCCGGGGTGTGTCCAAATGGATTTTATTGCGAAACGTAGCCCTTTTACGTGACCAATAAAATAAAATACGCAAAGTTAATAATTATCTTCTTAATAATTATTCATTACTTGGTTGTTGTAAACCTTAATTAATTTGATGACCATTTACATTAATCGATTATTTTTAGTCTACGCGATTTAGCTTAAAAGTAAACATAAAAAGTAAACGCGTATCGGGCCAAAATAAATAGTAACGAATAATAGGAGTCGTAAAATGACCTGAATTCGAGAAATGTTACATATTAAGAAAATAAGCTATTGAAAATTTTTAAACTTAAGATTAAGCTCACGAGAATCTAGGAAACACAAAGCTTAATGAATAAGCCGAGGAAAAGAAAAGAATAAGTTTCCTTTGTGATCTCGAAATAAGCTTAATCAAACAATAAGCTACCCGAACAAAAAGAAGAAAAGAAAAGAGAAAAGAAATGAAATAAGCAAAAGCTTATTTGGATATATAAGCTTAAATCCAAACAAATAAGCTATAGAGAGCTTATTCAGTTAAGAAAATAAGCTAGAAGAAAAAGAAAAGGCTTATTATTAAAATAAGCAAAAGAAAAGGAAAAGAAAGAAAGAAATAAGCCAAGAGACAATAAGCACTTAAACACCAACCTTCATTCCATTAATAAGCTCAAAAGATCTTTTACAATAAGTTGAAATAAGCTAGAATAAGCTGAGTATAATAAGCTAATAAACTATTAATAAGCTAAAACATAAAAAAACTACACTAAAACTTTAGAGTGAAAACTAAAAATCTAACACCCAAAATGAGTTGCTGCGTCTTGTTTATAAAGGCCCAGAGTTGGTTGGGGGCATATTCGTTATTTTAGGTGATTAGCCAATAAGAGTTCTAGATCTAGGGGTATTTTTGTCATTTAGCATCTACCAACCGCCTCATTATTGCTTAATGATTACGCCAATCATTAGCTCGGATCTCCATTCCTAGTACTGAGTAATGACAGACTGTCACATTCCAAATCCACCAATCAGCTTGCGTCACGTCAGCTTCTAGAACCCTCTTTACCCGAGCCAATGATTGGCTAGGGATCCCAACCTCGTACAGCCAATGATTGCCTCGAGCCGCCTTCCATACCTCGTACCTGAACCTAGGACCTGCAATTCTGACATTCCAACCATTAGATGGCCACGTGTCACCACCTGAGTGGTGCCACGTGGCATGTGGGCCCCACGCCACGTCAGCTGCCACGTCAGCATGTGGGTCTCATGTCAGCCTACGTGGCAGTGCCACGTCAGCCGGCTGGGTCCCACTTGCACACGTGGCAGCCACGTCAGCTGCTGACGTGGCGGAGGGGATTTTACCCTCCTACAGGAATCGAACGCATGACCTTGTGGTTATAACCTTAAGGCCAACCAAGAAACCATTTGGACCAGGCAAAGGTTTCGTTATACATACATGATATTATATATTTAACCCCTTTTAGGCCCAGGTCAGTTTTATGACTAGTCAAATGTTCAAATTAGAAAGGTTCAAGATAGAAAGGCCGATATCGTTGGACTCGTAATTTCGTGCTCTTTCCAATGGAGTGATCATGGGATTTTTATGAGTTCGTTTGAGTCTCGATAAACGTGAAAATGTCGTCGAAAGTCGCCTGAAAATTACCGTTTTTGCTTTGTTTTCAATCCTTTATACCTGTAACACATAATAACACAATACAAACATATTTGCAACATAATTATCCATATTTTAGGGTTATTAGTCTGTTTATTAGCGTTTTCTGGGGTATAAATGATTATGTTTTAGCACACATCATACATCAAACCTCTTGTGCTTATACTCCTCAACAGAAAGGAATTATGAAGAGGAAACATAGGCATCTGCTTTATGTTGCCAGATCCCTTCTGTTTCAGGGGGATTCCTCTCAATTTGTGGTCTGAGTGTATTCTTACTGCTTGCTATTTGATTAACAGGTTTCCCAGTTCTTTGCTGAAAAGAAAATCTCCTTACCAACTTGTTTTTAGTAAAAAAAACATTCTTTAAAACACTTGAGAGTTTTTTTGTGTCTTTGTTTTGATATTATTCTTAACAATCATGATAAGTTTGGTAGTAGGGTTGAAAAATGTGTACTTTTTAGATACTCTTCTTTTATGAAAGGGTATAAGTTGTTTAGTCTTGAAAGAAAATAGTTTATTATTTCAAGGGATGTTAAATTTTTTGAAAAAGTGTTTCCTTTCAAAGTTAAACATAGTTGTGTGAAAAAACAAAGTCAAGACTTGGATCATGTAAATTTCTTTGATAAATTTGTATATGAGGGTCCTGACACTCCCAATGATGATAACAACTTAAATGCTCAAGCTCAGAATAAGGGTGGCAACTCTTCTCAATCTGGCAGTCCAACAATTGACCTTTTTAAGGATGATGTGGGGCATCCTCAAGGTTCCATGGGTTCTGCTAGTGAGAATGATATGGTTGCAACATCTAAGCATGACTTTGCATTATCTGAGGGTGATGATGCTAATATTCCTAACACTTAACATATTCAAATGTTGTTAATCAACCTTTAAGAAGGTCTGAAAGATATTCTATTTTTCCTAATAAATATATTGGATATGTTGTTGATTCAAAAGTTTAACATGGTCTTGAACGATATGTAGGATGCGTTAATCTTACATCAGAAATTTTTTGTTTTACTACTGAGTTAAACAAAGCTTTTGAACCAAACACTTATTGGCAAGCTTGTAAGGAGCTGGATTGAGGCAATAAATAAGGAAATAAAAGCCTTATATGATAATGATACATGAGAAATCACTGATTTAACTAGTGATAGGAAAGCTATTTGTAGTAAATGGGTGTTTAAAATAAAGTATAATCTGATGGTGAAATAGAAAGATATAAGTCAAGAGTTGTTGCCAAGGTTTTAATCAAAAAGAAGGAGTTGATTTTGATGAAACTTTTTCTCCTATTGTTAAGATTGTTACTCTTAGATGTTTGTTAAATCTTGTTGTGCAAAACAATTGGCCTTTATATCAGCTTGACATTAATAATGCTTTTTTATAGGGAGACCTTGATGAAACAATCTATATGACTTTGCCTGAAGGATATTTTAGTCCAGGGGATAAAAGGGTTTGTAGACTTAGAAAGTCTCTCTATGGTGTTAAACAGGCTCCTAGGAAATAGATTGCCAAACTGACACAAGCTTTGATTGATAATGGTTTTAGTCAAAGCAGAAGTGACTATTCCTTGTTTACTAAGAGTAATGATCATGATTTTTTAGCTCTCCTTGTCTATGTTGATGATATAATTGTTACTGAAAATAATGTTCATGCGATTAAATTTTTTTAACAGTTTCTTAAAACCAAATTTATGATTAAGGATCTAGGTAAGCTTGGTATTTTTTTTAGGAATAGAAGTTGTGGATACTCTTAATGGTATTTGCTTGTCCCAGAGAAAGTATTGCTTAGATCTTTTATCTAATTTTGGTTTACTTGCTTGCAAACCATTTGTTATTCATCTTGAGCAGAATGCCTTTATTACTAGTGAACCATCTGATGTTGATCATGTTATTGATAACATAACTAAGTATCAGAAGTTAATTGGGAAGCTTATTTATCTTACTCACACTAGACCTGATATTGCTTCAACTGTTCATTGTTTAAGTCAATTTATGCATAAGCCTTTAAAATCTCATCTTAAGATTGCTCTTAAAGTGCTAAGGTACTTGAAGTGCTCTCCTGGTAAGGGTATTCATATTTCTATAAACAAAAACATTTCTCATAAAGTGTTTTTTGATGCAGATTTAGCTAAGTGTGTAGTAACTAGAAAGTCAGTTACTGGATTATGTATTTTTTTAGATGGTTCATTAGTGTCTTGGAAAAGCAAAAAACAAAAAACCCTTTCTAAGTCTTCTGCAGAGGCTGAATACAGAGCCATAGCCTCTGTAACTTCGGAAACTATTTGGATCTTAAAAATCTTACAAGATTTGAACAGGGGACATTTTAAACCTGCAAATTTTTTTTGTCACAGTCAAGCTGCAATTAAGATTGCAGCCAATCCTATCTTTCATGAGAGAACTAAAAACTTGGAAATTGATCTTCACTTTGTTAGAGATAAAATTATCTCAGGTGTTATTGAAACAAGAAAAATTTCTTCTGCTAAACAAACAACAAATGTTTTAACTAAGGGTTAGATAAAACTCAACATGAAAAACTAATTTCTAAAATGGGGATGTTTGATATTTTTCAGACTAAAGTTAAGGGGGGATGTTAAAAGTATAACTTTTTCCTAGAAAATAGTCAGGGACTGATTGTATCTTTGGTCAAGGTTGTTTTGTAGCTTATCAAGTTTGAGTTGGTTTTGGATCTTTGGTGATAGCTGGAGGGCTAGTTCTGCCAAGATTTGAAAGTGAAGTTGCCTATATAAAGAAAAGAGTTGAGGTCAGAGTTCATAACTATGCCTCACTTTCTCTCTCTATCTCTCTTGTTCTCTCTCAAGATCAAAACCCTAATTCGTTAATTGTGATTCAGTTGTAATAGAACTTTTGATAATTAGTCAAAAGTATTACACCACATTAGATGTGGTAATCATTGGTTTGATTTAGATCAAAACTTTTAATCTCTTTGTTCTTGGTTGTAATCTATTGTTGATTGTCTTGAATTGAGATTCAAGACTGTTATTGTTTTGTTTTAATAAAGTTTTCAATTACAAACCATGTTAGATACTCAAAGGTAATCTAAATTTGTTTAGATATATCATCTTTCAAAACATTATCAATCTAAGAGTACAAGGAGTGGAAAGAAAATGATCAACTCTCTGTCTCTCTTTATCAGCATAAATTACTAATTTAATTAAAGGGCAACCTTCTTTAGTAAATGCTCATTTAATGTCAACACTTTTCGACTGGGTCGACCCACTGAAAACACAACCGGAACCCGCCGATGTCCGGCTGTTGACCCGGATCCAACCCGACTTAGAAACTCGTACGTCTTTTATGATACTACCACGATAGGGTATACGTGTCTTCATCCAGGCTATCTTTTCCTCCTCTCTCACACATACTCGATCCAACAACTCACACAACACCTAATCCATCAAACCCTCTTAAGAAACTGATCTCAAAAACTCATCTGACTCTCTCTCTAAAATCGAAATCATACACACTCTTCGATGCCACCAACCTCTTCGCTGTCGCCGTTCATGGTGTGTGGCGTTGGTGGTTGGTTGGTGACATTAGATGGGTGGTTCTGCTCTGACTGATTGAATTACAATCCCAGGAACACTCACATGTTACACCCTTTTCATTTAAATCTCGATATCAGTCACTATTAATTAAAACTTTATAAAAAATTTATACATGCAGTAATAATGGCTTCATTGGATTTAATTTGAATATAAAAAATTTATCATGCTTGCAGCCATTGGCGGGTCGCATACCCTTTTCTCCCGTCCCGCACTCGAAAATCTGAGCCCAACGTTTTTGGAACCGTAATTATTGCATTTGTCCATTTTTAGGATATGAATCGAAAGCGTTGACGAAATGATTTCTTTAATTCATATGAATAAGCCAATGATTTCATTTTCGCCCTTTGTATATCAGAGATGACCTTTTTTAAATGGGTTGTGATGATTGTTGTAATCTGAGCGAAATGATATGGGTTATTAAAGATTCGACCGTAACTTGGCGAGGCAATGACCGGATGGCATAGTATAAATGGTTACTATGAAACCGGGTTTTCTTTGCAGCCATAGTGAGATTCTAATCTTTCTGTGACCCGACCCCATTAACACATATGAGGCCTAATTATTTTTATTTAATGGATCATTCTATAATTTGTTGTTTTCATAGAAATACGAAGACTTTTAAGTCGACCCACCAACACCACAATGATAAGTTATGCTTGCACATATCCTGAATAAATTTCAAAGTTATGGGTTTTTCTTGGTTACGATCCTTCATTTTCATGTTTATACGATTACGTTATGTTCGTTCAAGCATTTCAAATTTCCCACCCAAAAAAGCTATCTTTAGGCTGTTTGTTAGAGCGTTTTTTCACATTTCTTTTTTAGAGTGGCTATTGGTTTAGTAATTTTGTTGTTTCTTTCGGCATATATAGCCGGCTTATGGCTTATTGGGTTTCCTGCTTATGTTTCTTAAGCTCACTTTTTGTAGTTATTTGAAACTTTTCGGCTTATACAAGTTTATTATGTATAATGAACCCATATAAGCCTAAAAGCTTTAAAATAAGGCACGCAAAGTGAGCTTATGAAACATAAGCCCAAAACCAAATAAGCCATGAGCCGGTAATATAAGCCGAAACAAACACACTCCCAATCTGTATGTTAATATTGGCGAAAATGGACACGAAAGGAAACACCATTGGTCAGAAGAGGGAAATTCAAATGAGCAATTCAAGCCTGTTGTTAACTTTGGTGCAGCTCCTTTTAGTTGAAAGTTTTAGACTAAAGTTATCGTCTTTTGTCTTCAATTCGATGAAGCTCTAGGTGATCGTGTTTTGAGTCTTTAGTAGTTAAAGAAACAAGTCCGTATGGACAAAAAGGTTCTTCAGATATTGCCTATGGAACTCGAAGAAGAAAGAAGTGCATATGTTGTTTCAGCTAAATAAATGTTATGCCAATGATCACACGCTTACAAGCTGGAAAAGCAACTGTTCAAATGGAGCGTTACAGTATCAACGAATGATGGAAGAGCAAGCTGAGTATGACTAAGACGCGGTTCATATACTTCAAGATGTAGTAGCTAAAAGAGACGAACACATAAGAGTTATAGAAACAGAACTCGAGAGCTACATAAAGAAAAATGCAGATCACCACTTTATGAATATTTAAGTTCTAACAAAAACTAAGAGAGAGTTGGATGAAGACTAATAGAAAGTTGGTTTCTAAATCTGCTGGTGTTACCGGTAGCGCAGGTAGTGGTCAATCTAATGTAGTTGCTCAGGCCGGTTATGACAATGTTTGTGATGTTGGTTCGAGTGTTCCTTCGAAGATACAGTGTGTCCGTCGGTCCAGTTCAGTACCATGTCGTGGGCCACGGTCGCATGTAGTTATGAGTGTTCCTCCAAACACACGATGTGCGGGTCAGTTGAACTCTATGCCATGCCACGGTCAAGGGTTGGAAGTGTTTGGGATGTTGGACGTTGGTATGAGTGTTTCTCCGAAAAGACGTTGTATACGCAAATCGAGTTCAGCTGTTTGCCGTACCTAGGGGTTGCCGACATCTGGAATACCATTTGGTGTTGGTAAGTTCCTTTTAAGCTTTGATGTGACTTTTTTTATATGGTCATTTCTGTTCGTAATTGATTGTCTATTTGTGTTTCTAACAGACTGCCAGTTGTTGTCACAATCAACCCATGGTGATAATGTAAATATACACTTGGGTGCACCCGATGAACGCTATCACCGCGCCGATGACGTTGCTGATACTGATGGTTTTCCTAATCGATCTTCGGGTATAGTTATTTTTTTTGCACACATGTTATTCATTATTACAAGAATTTTTAATATTCATCATTACTTTATGATCCATGTTCTATTGCACAATTGTATTCTTACACATTTGTATTTGTTTCAAGAACTCAACAACAAAATGATTGGTCGCACACTAGATAAGAGTCTACTATTAGCAGAGATTATTTACGTCGACAGTCACGTGCCTCCGGCCCATCACCAGAGTACAAACACATTGGAAGTTGTATCCATAGCTGTCAGCATTGTGGAGCCCTAGTATGAGGAGCGTTTGAAAAGTATTGCAAGAGGGTTGCGCCCGCACTATAACAGTAAGTAGCATCTGCACTTTGCCTTAAAAAATGCACAGTATATACGCTTCATTAATAATAATTGATCGATGCATATAAAGTGTTTGTAAATATGTTCTTACAAGAATTCCCACTAATTTCATTTTTTTAATGTTTGTGATTTTTATAAAATTTGAGGTTGTCCTTAATTGGTAACCACTTTTTTTAACTAGATTTCTAAAATAATAATTGAGTTATAAACAGAACTGCTGCCTTAGCTTTTTTATAAAAGATATGTTCCGGATGTTCATGTATTCCGGATGTTGTATTAAAAAAATAGCACAGATTCAAAGATAATTCTTTACTTGGATGTGATTGTTCTTCTTGGACTACGAAACATCAGCAACTTTTGTATGAAACTAAGTTATACAATATCCTTCAGGAAGGAAGTGAGTATGCTTTTACCTTTTGTATTGTTTGGGACGATGCATTGTATTAATGTTTATTTTGGAATGTAGGTGGTATACCAACGATAAAGTGGTCGGGCGTAGGCCAGGAGGAGAATAGTTTAGTAGTTGATTTATTGGGACCGACTCTTGAATCAATGAGAAAACAACCAGACCGAACCCGATATCAGACCCCAAAAGATCTGATGGGAGACAGTTTTGATCAAACCAAAGGCACCAAGTGGAACCCAAGTAAGCATAAATTCAAACTTTTAATAAGCAAGCCCGAACACCCCTTAAAGCTGCATAAAGTAAGTGTTGCTCTTATATTTTAGTTTTCCAGAAAATGATGACATGATGAACTACTATTTAAGTTGTTCTTTTTAGATTATTAACCAATTAACAAATATATGATTTTAATTTATTGAATATTAACGTAATACAGGGTATAAAACAGAAGAATGCTTATCTTTTCTACTTGATGAATCACATCTTGGCAGAATGAAGGTTGCACATATGTTGAAGTATATTGGTGATACTACTGAACCCATTCGAGAAGTCATTACTTCTGCTATGGCTGAGGTATGATTTCACTTTATTTTATTTTATTTTCTTTATTTTTTTAAATGTTCAAAAAAAATTAAATTATGTAATAATTCTATGATTGGTAGAAAGCAGCGACAACAACGGAACGGGCTGCAATGAGGTCGTCTACTGCTCTTGGCCATATTTTCGGTCAGATTGTATACTTTTTTAATATATATTTTCATAATTAGCTATCACGTTCGTTGCATCGGTAAATGGCTAACTTTACATTAATAGTCGTAGGAATGCTCGGCCGAAATACCATCGCTATTGTATGGGTGGACGTGTAATTTACCCAGTCACGCACAATCACTGATGTGACCCCAATCTTGGATATTCAGAGCCAACGACACGAGGACGAAGAATAAGAAAAAACACGACATCGTTTCCCTTTAGCGGTCTTGCTAGAAGTTGATCCGCAAAACTACTAGGTATATGTATTCATTCATCCTACTAATAAACAAAACCTGTCTTTTTTGTAACTTAAACTAACTAATGTAAAATACCCAATGCACTGTGTAAGGTTTACAACCGAAGCCACCATTTACAAAATCAATACACTAAAACCCTGGTACTATTAGAAATGCACAGCTTGCGGACAAAAAGTGAATTAGACCCTGATATAATAGACTCACTTACTTCAATCAACTCTTTACGCGCCTCTTGCATCTCATCATTGACTTTTTGTTCATGTAAGATATTGGATATCATAACACAATGAGAGATCTTGGGGTTAGCCGAATCTTAGAGAGAGAACGAAAGGAGATAAAACTTTCTAGTAAGAGAAAATGCTATATTGAAATGAAATGACCAATCACCTCTTCCATAGGATGGAAGAGGCTTATATAGTACTTACAAAACCGGCCCATAGGCCTTGATATGGGCTTACACGTGTGGGTTTATTACCCGACCCAATATCGTATGTCATACGATTAACGTTAAACTACGAGCTACGATAAACTGTAAAATACACGGGGTAACCGAGTCTTTTTCTTATATCTAACAATCTCCCCCTAAGGGAGGTCACCCTAGAAAATACTAACTTAAGCTCAACAATCTTATGATTGTTCTTGTGTTCCAGCTCATAGTCTTTGATTCTTCATTTGATATCTTGTACTTTGATGAAGTGATCTTTGATCATTAATCTTGAGCTTGTTCCTTAACTCGACTTGTGTGTGATCTTGAGCTTCTTTGAGATCATCAGCCAAATGTAATCTCTAATCATCATCTTGTGGTCTTTCGCCATCTTGTGCTTGTGACTTCTGGACCGACATGCTCATACCTTTCTTGATCTTGAAAGCTTGAATATTCTTTGTTCTTGAAGTTCTTTAACTTTAACACTTGGTCACTTCAAGAAGGACGTGTAGTATCAGAGTAGCGGAAGCCTTGAAACATTTACTTGAGCTTTCATGATGTCTTAAGATGTGTCGGTAGAGTATGAGCATGTGGTTATGAATCTGACTTGTCTCCGGCTACCAGCTGCTACCGTCGGGAATACCTGCAGGTTTACGTTAGTAATAAACGAAAGAGTCTTTGTTCACTTTCGTCGAATACGGTTGTAATAACCACGGTTCCCCGTTAATCAGTATAAATACTGCCTGTGATCAGGTAGAATTCCGAAGAATCTCCTTGACAGGGTTTCGCAGCTGCACTAGCCGTTCTCAATACCGGAGCGTCTCAAAGCAGACAACACAGTATGAGTGAATCAGTGAGTTACTATCTCACCGATTGAAGAGAAAATTGATTTGAAAATCAATCGACGTGTCACTTATAAAAGTGTTTTTGCAACACATCGAGAGTTTTAAGCGTTTATCAAAATTCATCAACCGTCAATTCATAATCTGGACCGAATCGATATCCAGTGTCACAAGTTTGATCCATTTAGGATCTCACAAGTCACGTACCTAGAGCTTGTTTGATGTTGGCTCTAGCAGGATTTCTATCTTCACTATGAATGCTTAAGTATCACTCGGATGTTCGGGCAATACCACAAGGATAATGCGTAGGACTCTTAGGATATTTCTTGTTTTCACAGTGTGTGAAAGACAAGTATATTGGAATAGTGTGCTAATGAGATTTATGGATGATCTCTTGGCTCTAGACTCAATTGTGCATTTTGGTTTTAGTGATCGAAGGCTGGACCTGACTGTCACCTTTTTAATATCGACTAACTCGGATTTAGAAAGTCGATAGAAATGCATTGGTCTCCATAAGAAATGAAACAAGAGTCTGTTGAGAGACCTTGAGTGGCTAGGGAGGGTTGTGCATTGCATCACTGGGTCCATGACGTCTTTCTTTAATATCAGACAACATCTTAGTGTTTATGATAGTTTATGTATTGACCCTGTTTCTGCCTAAGTGTATGGATGGATTCTTTCTTTTCACCCTTTATCCTTATAGTTCTTTTTCATTCTTCAACCCCTTCAGGGCTTACCGAGACTTCATGACTAGTACCTTGTTGGGTTTATTCCAGTACTAGTTCCATCTCAGTCGGCACTATTCCCTTATTCTCACTTTTACTCCTTTTTATATCATACCTAAGGACTTCTACATTAACTAGTGGATTATCCCTGGGTAGATCCCTCCAGTTCTGGCTGAATCATGAGAACGAATACCTAACCTTACCAACCTTATAGCTTTGATAAAATTAAATGTGTGGTCGGTCTTTTGGTAATGTTATCCTTGCCATAAAACCATTTGAAAAACTTAACCAAGGTACTTGTGATATAAATATCAAAGCTTTTTGTACCTTAATTATTTTGGCTTTTCTGAAACGCTCCCTCTCAACATGTGCATCGATATTCGAAAGTGTTTAGCACATGAGGGATAGAGTACACACATGAGTTTATAAAATCACATTTTTATCAGTTTTCATATTATTAATCACATTTTCTCCTCTTATCAAAAAATTCAAATCCTTTGATATTTTGGATATTAATTGATTCAAATATGTTTGAAAAACTAGGAAAAAATGTGCTGATTATTCACAAGCCGATTAGGAAACATATTAATGCTCCCCCTCAATCTGTGAGGGTATGTGTGAGTGTTAAGTATAATAATTTTGAAAGATTTTGAGTCTAACAAAAAACTCGTGAAAAATTTATACATTGACACCTAACACCTATTGATACACTACATAATAATAATAATAATGTACAAGATATATTATAAAATAAAAGATGATGTTCACCTGAGTGTCGAAATAATGAAATCATTCAGTTCTCTGGATGAGTCTATAGTCAACATCTCGTAACCTTCCACTAACAAAGCTTTCCAGATTCCTGAAGATTCTCCTTATCTTGAGCCTTCTCTCAATCACCTCTATAAACTCTTTACTCCTCCTTTTATCATCCTCAAACCAAATTATATGCTCCATACCAGGATTGAACTTGAATATCACGTAGTCTTTGACCATATGATCCAGCTTTTCCAGAATTCTTGTCAACGTGCCATCACTGAACTTGTGCACTTCAGACTCCCTCATCTTCTTCTTCTGATTGTTCCTATCTCTGTAGATTATGGCCCTTGGCTTATGGATAATGGTGTAATCTTCTTTGAAGAGAAAATCAGTAGCATCCTAGCTCGGTTGTGTAAGGTTAAGCTTCGTTTGATAACTCTTAATTTCGAGTTGCAGGTCTTCCACACGTTGTCTGATGATTGTGTTCCTAATCCACAGGTTGACTGCGTTGAATAGATAAACTTTGTCAGCACTAGATAAGTGGTTGATAGTACCTTGAAGATGAAGCAGGTACATGTCTTCAAAATCATTCGGATGCAGATTTTTGAAGTCGGCTTTCGAGATCTTGTATTCTTTGTAGTCAGCTCTGCGTAAAACAATCTCTCTCAAGAATGTGTAATCGTATCGTGAGAAGGTCTTGAGACTGACAACACTAAGAATCTTCATGTGAGATCTGACTACACGACGATCAGAGGGGGTACTGTGTCTTGTGATGTATAATTCCTTCCGCTTAAACCACCAGTGTGAGATTGATATCATCAAATAACGTCATACTTTACTATCATTTATCCTGCGTATTTTACTCACTTTTATATAATTATTGCAAGATATTGGTACTTAATTGCTTAAAGTTTATTATTGCAGTAATTATGGAGTCAATTGTGAAGAAGAAGCAAAAAGGCGCAATTCTAGAGCTTAAACGAAGACATTTGAAGAATACTATTTTCTGCAGCTATACGCCGTATCCAGCAATGAAGATACGGCGTATCAGCGCCAGCTCAGCACAAGAAACGCGTAATGATCAATTCCCGATCCAGCATATCCACTACAACCAATACGCTGTATGCACAGCTGTTCATTAGTCAAAGATACGCATTTAATATGATTGATGGTAATTATCTTAATTGATTTGATCTTATCGTGGACTCCAAGGAAATTAACCCCTATACGCCGTATCCACTTATCCCCATATGGCGTATCCAGGCGTATTTCAGACACTATAAATACAAGACACAAAAACGAGTTTTAAGGTGCAATATCACATTCCCTGTATAGTATACAACTAAAGTCGAATTTCTTAAGCCAAGAAGAGCAGCCAAGGTCGAGCACTACTCCTAATTCCATAGAAGACATCGTGTAATTCTTACTTTCTTAATCATTCGATTTTTAATTGTTTGATCACGTTTGTAATAATGACAATGATTGTGGGCTAATACCCTCGGGTATTAGCCATGTTAATGAAGATTATAATGTTTGGTTTGTTTTAATCCGGCTTTGCTTAATTTATCGTTGTTGTTTAATTATGTTTATCGCCTTATACTTGTTTATGTGCTTGTACATGCGACCTATCATTCAACTGGGTCTAGGGAGACCTAACCAGTAACCTAGATGCCGGGATGGCTCTCCATGTTGTGTTCTATATGCCCGGACCAATAGGATCACAAATGACACCTTATCATTACTCTTTGATTATGAGCTTAGTTGACCGGCAGGTGACCCGATAATTGTTCAACCAGTATTGTTCATTTATTAATTGGTATTGATTTTGGTGGTGGACTACCGGTGTATAAAACAACATCAAGCAATAAGTGGGTAAAGTCCCGATGGGCTAGGGTATTAACAGGATCACCACTGCTTTAATTCCCTATGGTAGATTATAATTAAACTATAGGATGCTTTATGCGGATGCGTTAATCGTGACAGGATTGTTCGTGTCTAGGTCTTAGGAAGAAGTACCGCCTAAGTCTTAAGAATGATATGCCGCCTCGAGATAAGCAGCCATTGCACTAATTAATCAAACCAGCATTTAATCAGATTTAACATGGTTAATACAGTTTTCTATTATTTGGCTCGTTCCGCTCTTTTGTCTTGTGTTTATTTGCTTTAGTGTGTATTGTGCTTAGAATTGATATTTGTCACCATAAACCTGTGCCAGTCTCTCAGGCTGAAAACCCCCCTTTTACCTCTAGTAAATATGTATAGCATAGGTTTAACCAGTAATTAGACTAATCTAGATAGAATAAAATACTGATAGAATAATAGGTTAACTCTCACTCTTAGTGTTCGACACCCTACTTACCGCGAAGCTACATCTTGACCGGGTACTCTGCCCGTTAAAGTGTTGTCTTTAGGTTAGTCGGCTAAATATAAATGTAAAACCTGATAATCATAAATAACACCTATACAACGACACATCAAGGTTTTTGGCGCCGTTGCCGGGGAGTGATTAGTTTAATCTTTATTCTTTTTAGTATTTCTAACCTTTAACTTGTTTAGTGTAAAATTATTAATTCTAATTTCTAACAGCTAATTGTTTAGTTTAATTGTGTGCTTTAATTTATTGCATTTAATTATGTTTTATATAGTATTCTGTTCTGACTGATCACTAGATACGGCTTATCCACTAGTTGGATACGGCGTATCTAACCTTCTACTCAGGACAGCGTGTTGTTTTTACTGTCTAAACGGCGTATTTGTTCTTCCAAACATACGGCGTATTCAGTGAACTCGATACGGCGTACTGCTATTCAACAGACTCATACGGCGTATTACTAATCAATAGAATACGGCATATCGGTCATCTGATACAGTATACAAAACTAAGAATTGATTTCTGTGTTTAAATTTCTGTATTCCTTCTCGTAAAAGCATATCCTACTGATTAATTCTCTGTTTCAGGTGGTGCATGACACAGAGCTCTACTAAAGAATTAATCTTACCTCTCAAAAACCCTGAACGAGTACTCTGCTCAAGAAGGAAGCTTTTCGATAACCCAAGCCTCGTAGAATTAAATCCACTGGAGGACGATCAACTTTCTGAAATCGAAGAGCATATAGAAGAAGAAGTTATAGAAATAATGGCGGAAACAATGGAACAATACATGAGCAAAACCCGAGAGGATTACGGGTCGGGCGTCACTAGGCCCACAATCAACCAAGACACCCCTTTCGAATTAAAGGGGAAATTTCTTAAAGAACTTCGTGACAACACTTTCAGTGGCTCGGAACAAGAAGATGCAAACGAGCACATCGAAAAGGTTCTCGAGATTGTTGACTTATTTCACATCCCAAAAGTAACTCAAGATCAAATCATGCTACGAGCCTTCCCCGTATCTCTTACTAGAGCCGCAAGCAGATGGCTAAGGAACCAACCATCAGGCTCGATTACAACCTGGGAAGTTCTCAAAACTAAGTTTCTAAATAAATATTGTCCACCTGCCCGTACTGCAAAGAAAATGGAGGAAATCAACAACTTCCAGTAGGAACCCGATGAAAGCCTTTTCCGTGCATGGGAAAGATTTAAAGAACTGCTAATGAAGTGTCCTCAACATTACCTAACTGACATGCAGGAAGTTATCTTGTTTTATAATGGGCTCGATGTTCCAACTCGACAAATCCTGGACTCAAAGGGTGCCATACCTTCAAAAATTGTTGCTGCTGCTAAAACAGCCATCCAAGAAATGGCTAAATACTCCCAGAAATGGAACAATGGAACATCTTCAAGAACCAGAAGTACTGAAACTTCTAACGAGCTTGCTGCTATCCAAGGCCAACTCAACAATCTCGGACGGGAAATAAAGAAGGTTAATGAGAAAGTATACGCTGCTCAGGTCAGATGTAAACTATGCAAGGGACCACACTATACAAAGGATTATCCACGGAAGGAAGAAGGAAAAACTCTAGAAGAAGCCTACTACACACAGTTTGGTGTACCCTATCAACCTGGAGGACAATACAGAGCAGCAGGACCAGGATTCTACCAACGCAATAACGGAAATTCTTCGTACCCTGCTCGAAGAGAAACTATGGAAGAATCACTGGCCGAATCAGCTAAAAGGCACGAAGAGAACTCGAACATCATCAAAGAAATCTGAGCTTCTACCGATGCAGCAATACGAAATCAAGGAGCATCGATTAAAACCTTGGAACTACAAATCAGACAAATGAGTAAAGTATTACAAGAAAAGGGGTTCGGAAGTCTACCTGGCTCCACAGAAACAAATCCAAGAGACCAAGTGAAATCGATCTCAACTGCTACAGCTGATGTATCTGAGATACGCCGTATGGAACATGGTCCATACGCCGTATCGGGATCACAGCACAGATTCATGTTTCTCGAAACAGTCTCCTTCCCAAGGCGACTGCACAACTACTGCTGTGATGGTTTAAAGGAGGCACATGGAGCAAATATTCTAGATGCTTATGATGACATACTGCCTCAAAAAGAAAAAGATCTAGGGAGCTTTACCTTACCTTGTTTAATCAATAACATTTGTTTTGATAAATCCCTCATTGACCTAGGAGCTAGTGTGAGTGTTATGCCATTCTCTACCTATACCAACCTTGGTCTAGGTGATTTGTCTCACACTGGGATGACCATTGAATTGGCCGATAGAACCATAAAGCAACCAAAAGGCATTGCCCCTAATGTGCTAGTTAGGATTGGCAAATTTGTTTTCCCTACTGACTTTGTCATCTTGGACATTCTCGAGGATAACGATGTTCCTTTAATCATCGGGCGACCATTCCTGTCCACTGCCCATGTCAAGATCGACGTCTATAAAATAAAAGTTACTTTAAGGGTCGGGGAAGAAAAACTGGTTTTTAAAAGCGTTAAGCTTACCTCTAGCATAATCAAGAGGGTCTTTATGGATGAATGAGCCGTAAGGAAGGAAAAGGTCGAACTTAAAGACCGGCTGAAACAAAAGTGCTCCCCGGGAGACAACCTGGTTATGTTTTTAATTGTTTGTCGCATTTAAATTGTTTGAATTTTAATTTTATATTGAGTCTGTCTGCCCAGATATACATACGGCGTATCAAACCCCTCTGGATACGGCGTATGCATATCTGGACAATTATCAGTTTTTAATTTCAGTATTTAAATTCCAGTATTTAATTGTTTTCACAGGTTTGCACAGTATCTGTTTAGGCATGCGGAAGGGAGGAAGAGTGGGGCCAGGCTATCAGGAGGGCACTTTATTAGGCGTTTGGCTATGCATTTTAGACTGGTTAGTGACGAGGGATTGAGAGGGCTGCAGGTAGTCACCCGAGAGCTCCCTTTGATTGATTTACACGAGCTTAGGAGGCTCAACCTCTACACGAGGTACGATGACACATGGGCTTGGGTAGCCCAAGGACCAGAGAGGTAGCAGGCTACTGCGGGTGGTGCCCATGATGCGAATGAGGCAGGACCGGCTGCTGAGGAGGTCGCTCTAGAGATTCCAGTACCAGCACCAGCACCAGCACAGGCACCTCCACCACCACCACCAGCTCCACAGCCCCGTACTATGTCACAGCGGATCGAGAGGATTGAGGAGGAGGTGCACGACTTATGGGATGATGTTGTGGGCCTGCAAGGAGATGTCACGATCTTTACCACAGAGCAGCCTAGAGTCTCCACATGGCTGATCTCATGTATGACACAGCTTATGGACACTAGTGGCCAGACTTATCAGTATTCCGAAGCACCTTCATAGCGTAGCTCAGGGACTGTCCTTCCGATGGTGTGTCAAGCTAGGACGCGGGGAGAATGTACTCGACAGCCACCACCACTCCGATGCTCAACCGACCCTGGATCTCTTTATGTTATTTTCTTTTGATGACTTTACTGTATATTTTCTCTTTATGACACTTACCAATTTCTTTTTTATATATATGATGATCGGTTTATTTATGTGTGATAGAATCAAGACTGGCAGTAAGTTCAGAAACACTACTCACTGATTGATTACAGGTTCATAATCCTAAAACCGCATGATGAAAAAGAGAAAAAAAAGAGGTCGAACTTAAAGACCGTTGAAACCAAAGTGCTCCACGGGGAGACAAACTCCGATTATGTTTTTATGTGTTGTCGCATTTAATTGTTTAAATTTTAATTTTCTATTGAGCTCTGTCTGCCCAGACTTACTTACGGCGTATCGAACGCTTTGGAATACGTCGTATGCATGTCTGGAAAATTATCAATTTTTAATTCCAGTATTTAATTATTTTCACAGGTTTACATATGGCGTATCCTAGGGTTTGGGATACGGCGTATTGTAACCTGTACAGTTGTGTGTTTAATTGTTTGCTTGTATTGTAGGTTAGCGAAAGCACGAATTGCACGAACGTCTTCTAACTTTTCTGCAGGACCTTGCTGTAAACGAAACCGACTTTAATGTATAGTCTGAAAATACCTCGTGTTGACCTCTCTTGGGCATTCTGAAGCCCTCGTCAACACTCTTCTTGCTCAAACACTCAAAATGGAAAACCATCCGGAGCAAACTATCAGGGAAGTTTCCTCGTTCTAATTCTTTTCCCATATTATTTAACTGTTTGTCTATACAACGAGGACGTTGTATAATTTAAGTGGGGGGATGGAGAATTAGAACGTACTTGTCCTCATTTTCACAAATAAAATGCTAACATGCCTAAAAATGGATCAAATTTTAAAAAAAATTAGCATAACTTTTTGTGAAAAATCACTAGTTACATTACCTAGCGCACTATAACCCTTAATGTCTATTTGTGAGAATTAAGCCTATCCGTTTCCAATTGCTTACTAAAATTCCACAAAAATATGAGTGTGCCGGTGATGTAGTGGACTTTAGAACTTGGCCTGGTATATCACTCGAGACCTCAATGATGAGTACTATGGATTTAGATGGAGTAACATGCTTGACTGGTAAATTTCTAGGATTAAACCAAAAAGCCTACATGTCGTAATATTAACTAACTACACTGGTTAGTTAACCCCCGTGTAACCCTTTTGCTTACTCTCATTTTTAGAGTAAAGATACCCCTAGAACAACCTGCTGAGCCATTCCTTTCTTTTTCCTACACCAATAAAAAATTGTTTCGTTTCACCTTTACACCTTAGCCTACCGTGTAGATTAAAGCCTATTTGATCAAATGTTGTTAGTCGCTTTCGTGTAAAGTTTTGTAGTTCCTGCGTCAAAGTGAAAATTTCTCTATCTATGTAATGGTCGGGAAAATTGCACAATGCAATGGGAATGTTTGTAGCTCGTGTGTTTTTGCTACTTTCACAATTATGTATTATGTCCGAAAGAAGAAAAGTTCAAGAGAAAATTAGCCGGACAAATGATGATTATGAAGACGGTGAAATTACGCCGAGATTTATGATGTATTGTTGAAAAAAAATATGAATGATGAAAAAGATAGTCGGTTCATAGAGCTTACACCGATGAAATTATTTGAAAGGATCGATTATTCGTTGATACGCACAAAAATCAACGATGTAAAGTATTGTAAAAAGTGGCCGATATCACCACTTATTTTGTAAAAGTATGTAAAGTTCGGGATGTAAGGGAAGTTGACCGTTATGGGAACGCCAACTTAGGTTGTCATTGTCATCTATGATCGAGACGTTTGTTTATAAGTTCGAGTCTTTGTCATGGAACGGTCGGGGAAAGTTACTAGCAACCGCACCTTATTTGTTGGCTTTAATCTATTTGTTTGTTTATTTTATTTAACAACAATTTTACTTCCCTTTCCTGATAACTAACCTTAGGATCTACTCGAATGAGGATGTGTACGAGCATGGATGTCTATTCCGTCGATACGGCCATGTATTCATGTCTCAGCTGCCTTGTTTGACGACGACCTCTGGTGAAAGTCAGAAGCTCCACACCCTATATCATTCTTCATCTTAATAAGAATGATTAAAAACCCGAGCCTTCTAATAAATACCCAATTTACCTTTTGACTTGTTACTCCTTAGCTTTAGAGGTGGAGATGTGTATCCTTGCCAAGCCTATGATACGAAGCTAATCACGACTGAGCAAATGAGCGTACCACTAAAATGATACACCCTAGATTAGTTGAGTGATCTGAGTGATTTCATTTCCATATTTCGTGAGGAGCTTGGTTTTGTACAGGTGATCTGAACATGAAAGAAATGCTTAACGGAAAAATCCTTAACCTCGGTTGGGATACATTTTCAAAATCTTTCTAAAGTCTACTTGAGGACAAGTAGGATTCAAGTGGGGGGATATTTGATATCATCAAATAACGTCATACTTTACTATCATTTATCCCACGTATTTTACCCACTTTTATATAATTATTGCAAGATATTGGTACTTAATTGCTTAAAGTTTATTATTGCAGTAATTATGGAGTCACTTGTGAAGAAGAAGCAAAAGGCGCAATTCTAGAGCTTAAACGAAGACATTTGAAGAATACTATTTTCTGCACCTATACTCCGTATCCAGCAATGAAGATACGGCGTATGAGCGCCAGCTCAGCACAAGAAACGCGTAATGATTAATTCCCAATCTGGCGTATCCACTACAACTAATACGCCGTATGCACAGCTGTTCATCAGTCAAAGATACGCATTTAATATGATTGATGGTAATTATCTTAATTGATTTGATCTTATCCGGACTCCAAGGAAACTAACCCCTATATGTCGTATCCATTTATCCCCATACGGCGTATCCAGGCGTATTTCAGACACTATAAATACAAGACTCAAAAACGAGTTTTAGGGCGCAATATCACATTCTATGTATAGTATACAACTAAAGTCGAATTTCTCAAGCCAAGAAGAGCAGCTAAGGTCGAGCACTACTCCTAATTCCATAGAAGACATCATGTAATTCTTACTTTCTTAATTATTCGATTTTTAATTGTTTGATCACGTTTGTTATAATGACAATGATTGTGGGCTAATACCCTCGGGTATTAGCCATGTTAATGAAAATTATAATGTTTGGTTTGTTTTAATCTGGCTTTGCTGAATTTATCGTTGTTGTTTAATTATGTTTATCGCCTTTTACTTGTTTATGTGCTTGTACATGTGACCTATCATTCAACTAGATCTAGGGAGACCTAACCAGTAACCTAGATGCCAGGATGGCTCTCCATGTTGTGTTCTATATGCCCGGACCAATAGGATCACAAATGACACCTTATCATTACTCTTTGATTATGAGCTTAGTTGACCGGCAGGTGACCCGATAATTGTTCAACCAGTATTGTTCATTTATTAATTGGTATTGATTTTGGTGGTGGACTACCGGTGTATAAAACAACATCAAGCAATAAGTGGGTAAAGTCCCGATGGGCTAGGGTATTAACAGGATCACCACTGCTTTAATTCCCTATGGTAGATTATAATTAAACTATAGGATGCTTTATGCGGATGCGTTAATCGTGACAGGATTGTTCGTGTCTAGGTCTTAGGAAGAAGTACCGCCTAAGTCTTAAGAATGATATGCCGCCTCGAGATAAGCAGCCATTGCACTAATTAATCAAACCAGCATTTAATCAGATTTAACATGGTTAATACAGTTTTCTATTATTTGGCTCATTCCGCTCTTTTGTCTTGTGTTTATTTGCTTTAGTGTGTATTGTGCTTAGAATTGATATTTGTCACCATAAACCTGTGCCAGTCTCTCAGGCTGAAAACCCCCCTTTTACCTCTAGTAAATATGTATAGCATAGGTTTAACTAGTAATTAGACTAATCTAGATAGAATAAAATACTAATAGAATAATAGGTTAACTCTCACTCTTAGTGTTCGACACCCTACTTACTGCGAAGCTACATCTTTACCGGGTACTCTGCCTGTTAAAGTGTTGTCTTTAGGTTAGTCGGCTAAATATAAATGTAAAACCTAATAATCATAAATAACACCTATACAATGACACATCAGAGATACCATAAGCTACACTAATATCGTATCCACGTTCACTTTCAATCCACAATGACAGTACTAGTTCTTCGAGCCTAAAGTCTGGATAGTAAGCCGCTTCCAGCTTGGATATTGATAGAGCATTCCTTCTTTCTTTTTCACCTGATACAAGATATTCCATATCCTTATTGAAGAAGTATTATGGTTGAATTGTTACCTGACCTGGTGGACCTCCTAGAGGTAATGGTTTGCTCACGTCAGGCACAACCAGATTACCCTCAGGATTAACCAAATCAATCTGATCTGTAAGCAGCAAGTGACACTCTTCCATCTGAAATTGAAGGGAAATGTTATTCTTGTGAAATGGTCTGATTAACTTGAAAGCTGGACCTTCCAAATCAGCTTTGTTGAGCTTCAATTTCCCAATCTGTCTGCAATACCATTTGATGAAGGATCCCACATCTCTAATTTTCCGAATTAACTTGTTCTCCTCTGGATCTTTATACACATTGGCAATTGCATTGGCCTAGTTGTTCTTAGTTTCAGGTAAGTCATTTGGAGGAATGACCCAGTCCGGTTCAGGTGTTTTTGGTCTTTCTTCTTCTGGTACATGCTTTAACCAGTCTGGTCTTATCTTGATCTTTGGAAGATGGGTAGTACCCGTGTCCTCTGAGTCTAAGAAATGCACATCATTTGGTATTGGAACATCATCAATCGGCTATTCAGATTGAGAGGCAGTCTTGTGCTTAGAGGAGCTAGAGGGAGCTTCTCTTGTATCAAAAGTCTTCCAAGCTGAGGACGTTTAAGCTTGAGGCTATTTTGAAGCAGATGCATCAGATTCGTGCCTTTTCTTCTTGCTTTGGTCTGAGTCTTTTGGAGGAGGTGGAGGAGGATCTTGGTCGTCATGGCGTCTCTTACGAGACTTGGCTGTTGCTTCAATGAACTCTTCCCCGTTTTCACGATCCATAGATGCCTCTAGAGCTTCGTAGAGGGTTGCATGCTCAAGATGTGATCTGTAGGAGCCAATTTCAAACATCCAATCATGAAGAATTTCTTTCATCTCAAATTCTGACAACTCTCTGAAGCGATCGCAAATTGGAGCTTGGAGAGCGTTGTGTACAACTTCTTTCACGGTCTCATTGACGTAATTGTCAATCTTTGAGTACAGATCGTGATTCTCCAACGTGAAAACCCTGGATGAAAGAGCGTTAGTAGTCTTGCCCTGGAGCTTGTGTTTCTTCTCAAAGTTGGCACATATCTTCTCTAGTGCAGAAACACGATTACCCAGCTCAAGAACTGTAATGCTTTGTTGTGGTGGTGGTGGAGGTGGTGGTAGTGAAAGGATTGTTGTTGTTGTTGCGGGTTGTAGATGTAATGATTGGTGCTTGTACATGAGGTGACACTGGTTTGGGAGGTGAGATATCGATGATGGGAACGGACAGTAGAGGAACAGATGAAGAAGATTGATGTATAGGAACGGTGACCATGGATTCAACTTCAGTGTCTACAGTAGCTTTTCCTGGTTCATCTTCTGGAGATTTGTCATCAATGAATTGATCACCAAAGGTGAAGGCATCATCAAGATTCTTTATAGATGAAAGAGTCTTGGATGAGCTTGGTTGATTCTCCAAGAAGACATGTTTCTCAGTAGTATGCTTCAAGCTTTCATGAACTTTAGGGTAAAGTGTAGCGATGAAGTCTTCGTGCATGGGCTCAGGGTTTGGTCCAGCAAGAGCCACATAACTTTGTCTAAGGTTTGATCCAGCCTGGTCTTCATCTGGAGGAGGTCAAGACTCGAATATATTACCAAGGTCTGATCTAACCTGGGCTTCATCAAGTTCAACTGTTCTTTCCTTTAGATCCACTGTGTTAGATACATCCTCACCTTGTTCTTCAGCAACATCCAGTATTTCCGTATCAGCCTCACTGTTAGATTTTTTGTAGCAGCACTGGTTTCAGCATCTGCAGGTGATGGAGTATCATGGACCACATTTGCGGATGTATCATCCTGAGGTTCTGCAGAGGGTCTAGATGCTTCCTCAGTCACTAGAGTCCGCCTCTGAAAAATGTATTGTTCTGTGGTACTTTTCTTCTTTGGTTGTTGTAGTTCTAGAAGTGATTGTGCAGCTTGTTTGTCTATAGCAATGTCTTTCCCTTTACCTTCAACTACTAGAAGGCTTCGGGTGACACCTGAGGCAGGTTTACGAATAGCTACTCCGCTGACGGGTGGTTGAAAGGATTCCAAGCTCATCTGAATGCCTCTTTGTAGATTGTACTCATCATCTTCTACTTGAGGTTCAGAATCCGGTTGAGGTTCTACATCTTCTTCATCTACAAGACGGTCAGACCTCTTTCCCTTTCGCACTTTTAACACTTTACCCTTGCTGGCTTTCTTTGAGGAAGTAAGCTTGGTGGATTTCTCTTTTACAGGCTTTGTTTGTTTGGCTGGTGCAGGCTTCTTTGACTTATCAGCCAGTGGAACTGTCTTCTTCTTCACACTTTCTTCATCTGTTACAACAGTTGGTTGATGTGGTTTGCGTGCAGCAATTTTGATTGCCGTGTCCTCACGCAATATTATATGCTCTAAAACCAAATACCTTAAAACCTCCCCAAACTAATCCTTTAAGAAGTAGTAAAGTCTTTCATGGGGAGAGTTTCAAAGTCACAAGTTATAAAACACCCCGTTTTCCCATTTTCCAAAACTTTTTCTATTTTTATGATTTTTATAATTTATGATTTATATCTTACAACTTATTCATGTGTGACATAATGTATTGCTTTCATTATTCATTGATAACTTTTAGGATCACGGAACAAAAAGCACTTAAAGTGTCTAAAAAGATAAATTCATCGTCCCCGATTTTCACCTCTCCAAGCCAAGCTTAAAAACAAGATCATTGCAAAATACAAGTTATGATGCTAACACTACTCATAAAAGCTAATTGTGTACTTACTTTTCCTCCCTTATTCCCTAATTTTGTATCTCAAGATTTTATTTAAGTCATATACCCGAAGGCTCTTTAAGACTTTGTTTTGATACTTATTAATTCCAAAAATAAAAGGTAACGATAAAGTTGCAAAAATTAGTTTTTAGCCCTTTTCAAAAGAAACCAATGTCATCAAGATTAAAGTCCACATCGAGGCGACCAAAATTTGGCGGCTTTTATTAGGTGATTAAAGCAAGGCACTATTCATGTCATATACCCTAAGGCTCTTTAAGACATAAGTGGACCAATCTTATTTGCACCATATACCCTAAGGCTCTTTAAGATACAAACAAGACAAAAATTAAGCAACAATATCCATTCCATATACCCTAAGGCTCTTTAAGGAATGAATAAGGCTATAATTTCACTTACTGAATTCTACTTACCCCATATACCCTAAGGCTCTTTAAGGGATACAGCAAAATATTTATTATTGTGATAAGTGATTAGTATGGCTCCAATTATTAAGATTCCTAATGCGTACTCCCATCTTAATCTTAAAAAGGAACTAAAGAAAACTATCTCTATTAATCAATTATTACCTAAAAAACGCCATAACTCTATTTATTAAATAATGATATATACAGGTGAACAAGCTATGGGAGAAAAAATCACCAAAATTAACACTTATGAGCCTTAACGAAATCCAACTATTCTATGTTTAGCATCACAATCTTATATTGTTCTATTTCATATCTTGTTCTTACCATTTAAAATCTTCCTAGAATAAAGAAATTAGTGAACACTTAGCCTAATGAATTAAGATTGGCACTTTAACAAGTGACATTGACTGGCAACAATCTCAACTCTAATAAATTGTAACTACGCATATTTAAAATCAATTATGGGAACTTGCAATTAGTTCTTGCCTTTTCAATGTAGGACTTGCGTTTTAAATGCTCCTTGTATTAAAAGATTAGCAAAATGCAAATCTAAAAGTTAAGGAGTAAGCTAGATTTAAAAAAACCTGGTAGGCGTTCAAAATTTACTTTTGTTCTCACCAACGGAAAAACCTAACTTTGTGTCAACCCCCCCTATTTTTTCTTTTATTTATTCAACATTTTTTTAAATATGAACACTAAACTAACTAGATATTAAGACTTAAAAATTTTAAAATTTTTGTCGGAAGCGTGGATAGTACGTGGAGAACAACGGGCAAAAGTAGGCAGATCTATCGGAATATATACTTACCCCATCCTATAATCAAACAGTGTCCCTCAATGTTTCCTAATCTAAGTTAAAAACTCCATACTAGAACTTCAATAAGTCGGGGGGATTGCATAACCAAAACATGAAGAAAGTAACACAAAAATCTTAAGCCGTTTATCAAGTGTGCTAAAAGATAAATGTTAGTCGATATTATCGTTAGGATATCGGATTTCCCCAAACTAATAGCAAGCAAAGGCTAAGAAGCTCGAGTGGACCGAGACAAAACACCAAACACGAGAGTCTTCAAAAAAATTTAGGTCAATCCTGCAATTTTGGGTTCATCCTACAAACAATCACAAGCACAAACAACAAGAATCAGAAGAGTACAAGCCTCCTCACATCACAATAGAAATAAGAAAGAAGATAGAAGGATAAGCATGGGGTGCCTCCCACGAAGCGCTTTGTTTTTGGTAACCGAGTCACATAGCTTGACTCGATCCCCGAATTCATTCGTCCTTGGAGAAAGTGTGGAAAAGAAAAATCTCAATCGGGCTTTCATTAATGTTTGAATAAACATTAAAGCACATGAAAGTTCCATCCCGATGAGAGTCCACCGGCTCTAAGTGAATATGTCAGGGTCAAAATGGTGTCTTCACTGTTAGAGAAGAAAAGAAAAAGAGAATCTACAGGGTAGGTGAGATATGGGAGAAAAGTCTGAATGACAACTATGAAGGAATCGTCATCTTCAATGTTTGCCAAAACATCAATTTCACCTTCTTCTAGGTTGAAACAAGCATCTTTGTTTAGCACATCAAAGTTGTTTATCACGGCCGTATCAGGCTCAAAGCGAATCTCAACATCTGGTGGTTCCGGAGGAGGTCGAGGAGTTGACGGATTGTCTTGATGATCAAGGTTAGGTGACTCATGTTCGGGAAGGGGAATGAGATTATTGTTAGGCAATTCTTCAAGAAAACAAATATCCCCTTCTAAGTCATAATCGTCGTTCTCAATGCCCGGTGTCATTAGACCATCCGAACCGGTAAATATATCGATCTCTTCTTGAACGGGGATAAGAGATGTGGGAAGAGACTCGATAATCGAACTTGGATTAACATGAAAATTTTCCAGCGATCGGGAAGATGAATTACCACATAGCAACACCATATGATTCAGATATTCCTCGTGCTCTCTAGCAATTCTTGAAGGAAGTGTTATGATTTTACCGGCCAATTCATGATGAAGAGGATCACTCTTGGGAGAAAAAGTTATCAAAGTATCATTCTCTGGTTTATTTTGTTGTGGTTCATGATTGAAAAACACTTCGGGAGAGAGATTATGGGTGGTATCATTACTAAGCAAATTCTCAAGAAAGATGACGTCTCCTTCCGAATCATAATATCCTTCCTCAATATTCGTAGAAACTTCCATAGCTAGAAAAACATCGATCTCATCAATATCGTCTCCTGGATCAAAACACTCATCCTTATCGGGAAAAGAGGTGTTAAGCAAAACTGGCTCATTGGAAGTAGAAACATTGGAGTTCTCGTTTTCGACATCCTCTTCCATCTCGTGAAAGAGAGGATTTACGTTGCTAGAGTTGAAATTATCATCAAATTCAAAAAGAGGGTTTGAATAAATTAGAAAAATTTCTTCTTGAACATCCTTTTTTAAGTCATCCTTAGAAACGAAGAGAGAATCACATCCTTTGTTATTGTCGAAGGTTTCCTCAGATTCTCTTGGGATTGGGATAATTTCCTCAATACGAAAGGTGCTAAGGTGTTCATCCCCCCATTATGAGAGAGTCCTCGGGCTCAATGGATGATAGAATGGATGTGATTGCACAAATTGAAGAAAGTTGAGGTGCTTTTGAATGAAAAAGGTTCTCCTTGTGAATAACTTTAAAATTCTTCAAACACTCTGTAAAACGAGTTCTACGTTTAGCTGTCGGCTCTTTGATAATCTTTGCTTCTTGTTTTTCCTCTTCATTATTGTCTTTTTCCGGTGGAGTTGAGCAAACTGGAGCAGGTTCGTCGGTATCCCTTTTAAAACTAACCTTGCATGTGTCATTAACCATTTTAATTGACTCATTTACATGCTTTTGAGGATGTTTTGACGTGCCATCAACATGAAAAGTTATTTGTTCATTTTCGTCCCTTAAAACAAGTTCTCCTTTGTACACATCAATTAAAGCTCGACCAGTCCTCAAAAATGATCTCCCAAGTATGAGAGGTACTCGAGGATCGGCTTCGAAATCGACAACAACAAAGTCGGTAGGAAAATGAAATTTCCTAACTTTGACAAAAACGTCTTCGGCGAGTCCCTTAGGATAAGTAATCGATCGGTCCGCTAACTCTAAAGTCATTCGAGTTGGTGTAAGTTCAGGTAAAGAAAGCTTTTTTCCAAATAGAAAGTGGCATAAGATTTATGCTTGCGCCAAGATCGGCTAAGGCGTGACATACATCCATTCCTGGAAAATTGTATGGAATAAGAAACTTGCCAGGATCTCTAAGCTTTTCGAGAAGCTTTTTGAGGAGCATCGCCAAGCAATTCTCGTTCAACGGTATCTTAGCTAACTCAAGCAACTTTTCCTTATCAAGAAAGCTTTTTCCAAATAGAATGGGGAATAAGATTTATGCTTGCGCCAAGATCGGCCAAGGCGTGACATACATCCATTCCCTAGAAATTACATGGAATAAGAAACTTGCCAGGATCTCCAAGCTTTTCGAGAAGGTCTTTTTGAGGAGCATTGCCGTGCAATTCTCGTTCAACGGTATCTTAGCTAACTCAAGCAACTTTTTCTTATAGAAAGCTTTTTCCAAATAGAAAGGGGCATAAGATTTATGCTTGCGCCAAGATCGGCCAAGGCGTGACATACATCCATTCCCGGGAAATTACATGGAATAAGAAACTTGTCGGGATCTCCAAGCTTTTCGGGAAGCTTTTTGAGGAACATTGCCGAGCAATTCTCGTTCAACGATATCTTAGCTAACTTTTCGAGTAGTGATCGCTTTTATCTCACCCTTCGGGTTTGGAATGGTATTACTCGAAAGAGTACCCGAAGTTGAGGCTTGGTTTTGAAACAATCCACAAATCATATTTTGCAAATTATTTTGAAAAGTAGTTTGTTGATTCATCATGACGGCTTGTTGAGATTTTATCGTGTTTTCAATTTCATTCTTAAGGTCTCCTTTCAATGAGTTGATTTGATTTTGCATGTTTCTCATCATTTGATCATTATTCCTCTTGTAACTTGAAAAATCATTTGCAATCTCTTGTTGAACTTGATTATTAGGCACTTGAAATGGTTGGTTTTGAAATCCTTGGTTTTGAAAATTTAGAGCATGATTATTTTATGCTTCAAATCCTTAATTTCCATGAAAATTATTTCCCTGATTAAAATTATTCCCTTGACCTTGATTCTGATTAAACCTATTTTGATCATTGTTTTGCACCGGATCAAAACCGGGTGGTGCCATTTGATTACTAACACGGTTCAGAGGGTTAACTTGATTGTAAGTTCC
Source organism: Tanacetum coccineum (assembly GCA_026074375.1). Taxonomy (NCBI): domain Eukaryota; kingdom Viridiplantae; phylum Streptophyta; class Magnoliopsida; order Asterales; family Asteraceae; genus Tanacetum; species Tanacetum coccineum. The sequence goes on from BQNB010001007.1 coordinate 84,759, forward strand.
CGTAGTCGCACAAACACTAACTTGATTGTTATCGGTAGCCGGACAATTATACCAAGAATGGGCACCACCACAAGTAACGCAAGATTCCTCAACCGCTTTAACCGGAGCAGGAGTAACAACTTTCTTAGAAACAATCTCGACTAAGGTCGAAAGTTGATCCGCAAGCTTATCAATTATTTCATCCGTTTTACTAGAAGTAGCATTCATCCGAAGAAACAATTGATCTATTTCGGAATAATGAACTTTGATTATTTCATTATGTTTAAAGTCCTCTCTAGTCGTTTTACACTCAAAAGATTTCCAACCCGCCGCGGCATTTTAAGAGGCATGTTCATTCTCGTTTAAAACCGTTGTAAAAAGGTATCATCTTAGTCTCCACAAATCGTTCCCACTCTTCACTAAAAAGTCTCCTCAAATTTTTGTGTAAATCGAGAAATTTCATTCTTTAAGTGAGTGGTTTTCGAAGGAGGAAAAATTTGATTCATAAATTTGGTCACGAGATCCTCCCAAGTCAAGATCGAATTCGGAGGTTCTTTCTCCTACCAAGTTTTAGCGGCTCCCTTTAGCGAATATGGAAACATCATAAGCTTAATCACATCGTTAGGCACATTCCTAAATCGTAAAGTCGAGGTAATTCTTTTGAAACTATTAATATGAGCATGAGGATTTTCACTCTCACGACCGTAAAATGGATTCGCTTGAACCAATTGAAGCAAATTCGTTTTGATCTCAAAATGATCCGCATTTATTTCCGGTAAAACAATAGCTTCTCCGTACCCTTTCGTGGGTGCTCGGAGTAGCTCTTCCATTGTACGTTCCGCCATTGGTGCAACTTCAACGATAGTACGAAGCTCGGGTTCGACTATGTTTGGAGCACGATTTCTATTACGACGTCTCGAAATTGTTACGTTTGAATTATTTGGAAAATAGGAATTTCTAGTGCGCATGCACTAATCAAACAAATGAAATGAGAAAAGAAACGAGAAAAAGGGAATATTTTTGTTTACCGAATAATCAACAAACTTAGGGTAACTCTCTTAAGTAAAATAAATTTTACAAAAGAGGTGCGCCTTTTTCGTAAGTGACACAAACGGTAAAAAAATTTAATCTTTGTTCGCGACTTAATGGATAATACCTCAATTGAAGGTATTATTTGTTGGTGTTCTTTTACCAACTTTGTAAAATTTAAATATTCACAAATTAACAAGAAGAATCAAAAAATCCGGAAGAGCAAATATTTTTGTATTTTTTTGTTTTTAATCTTCTACTTATAAAGAAAAGAAATTTTTTATTTTTTTTTATATATTAAATTTATTTTTTTATATATATTTTTTTTGTATTTTTGATTTTCTTAAAAGCGTAACTTTCGAAGACGAAAGGTTCTCCAAATCACGATCGACAAACTTCAAACGAAAGAATCTTAATCACAAATCCCCGGAAACGACGCCAAAAATTTGATGTAGTAATCTATACACGTAATTATAAAATAAAATATGAAATTACCAAACTACCCTTGAGGACAAAGGAAGTAAGGAAAATTCACACGATAATATATAATACGTATATTTTACCGGTAAGTGATTACCGGGTCGTTAAGTTCCAACGATTTGTGAAATTGAATCCTCATTTTCACTTGGACCACGATTTGAATAGGTTCGAAGATTTTTGATTCCTAAAATCCTAATAGTGAGCAAATAAAGGCACAATTAAAAAAAACTACGCAAAACGTAATCGGGAATTAAACAAATACGACGATTAAAATCAAAAATTAAATCCTAAAATTATTTTTCTACTTTTTCTTTCCTAATTAACTATTTAAAGAAATCCTAAAACAAAAGCAATTTTAGCTAAAAACGAAAGAAATGAGAACGGATTTAAAAACCCGTTCATTAAAAAAGTGAAATTACAAAATTTTAACCCTACAAAAATAATTTTTAAACCTAAGCCTAGAAAATGATAAAAGAAAATTTTAGAAAAAAGAAAATTATTTTTTTGATTATTTTTCTATTTTTTATGATTTTTAAAGTTTTAAACAAAATTAATTGATTAAAAATACAAAAGTTTACTCTAAAAATCCCGGGAAAATACTGAAGATAGATAAAGGTGTAAAGATTGTAGGAAAAATAAAAGCTATAAATTAAGCTAAATGAATAAGCCTGAATAAGTCCAAACAGCACACAAAGTGCTTAATAAAAGAAGAAGTGAAAAAGGGGGTAAAACAATTAAATGTGCACCTTAGGACAGAAAAGTCCCAAGGGCACGTTGGTGAGAGGTGTGTGGTGTTGTGTTGCTATAAAGGTTGAGGAGGGTAGAGGTCCAGGGTTCGAGCCTTGCTCACCCTAGATTTCCCCTCTTCCCTTTTTCTTTTATTTTTGCAAAACTTTTTTGAACAAAATTTATAAGCACCTGAAAATAAGCTCTTTTAATAAAGACAACTCTTAATTTTACTTAAGCAATAAGCCAAAAAATTGAGCTTAATAAAAAAAAAATACTTAACTCATATATTGCTTATTACACTGAATTTAAATAAAAAAAGGCTTGGAAAAACTAACTATGAACAAAATAAACTACAAGCATTCAAAAAGCTAACCAAATAAGCATAATTGAACAATATTAAAGCAATTCAAAAGGCAATAAGCTCAAAAAGCCAGAGAAGCATCTATGCATAAAGCTGAGACCCAGACAGGCCTTAAGGGACACTTTGAGATTATTTTTCTATAAGCTAAAAAACACTTAAGACTAAATGGCTTATACATACTTAAAGCTAGAGCTACAAGCTTTCTAAATCTACATTTGAAAACTAGTTTGAAAGAAATTTGCTTAATGAAAAAGGTAAATCAAAACTGTTTGAACTCAGAATGCACTGAGTCTTGCTTTTGGTTTAAAAATGACATAATTCAACTTTGACAGCCTAAATCATATTACCTATTGAGCTTATTTGTAAGAAACAATATGAAAAAGATGACTAATGTCCTAAAAGCTATTTGTATGCTAAAAATTAAGATCTAAAAACTAAATTTACCTACTGATAATTAAGCTAGAATTTGACCTTTTTGCTGTTTTTCTATCCGATGTGTATGACAACTATTTTAACCAAAACTTTCAAAACCACAAGTACAGGCTAAGATTATTGTTTCTACTCTCTAAAAACACTTGACTAAGAGCAATTTAAGCAATTACTATGACTAGAAGTTACTAAATCTTAAAATGCATATTAAACTAAATTTATTTAAACAGATTCAATCTACAAACTAAAAATCCTAAAGACAACTTGATTTAAACCAACAAATCAACTTAAACCTAATCTTTTAATCCTAGAATTAAGATTTTAAACTCAATTAAAGGACTAAAAGGCCAATGGCAGTACTAACTCTCAGTTAGTACTGCTATGCCAAACACCCCTTTAAATTACTTAACTTCACTTATGGATTATGAAATTAAGATTTAGAGCATAAAATGAAAATACCAAATAGTAATTAACTAAAAACAATCTTAATAAGTAGATTTGAACAAGCAAATAAGCCAGAAAACAACAAAACAGATTATGCTAGTAGAAGTAGATTTTAAGACAACTTTTAAGCATAAACTAGAAAACTAAGATCTAATGAACATAAGTCAAAAACAGATAATCAAAATGAGCAAAATAGTGAAACTAAACATTTAAAGGTAAAAATAGCAATAAAATAAGCAGAAATAAGCAAATGCAATAATTGACAAGAAATTAAATGAAGACTTACTCAACGTCCATAGAAATTTGATGAAGCCCTAACAACTAACCTAACAAACCCCTAGGTCCAAGCTTCTGAATCAACAACAATTTCAAAACCAAAACCAAGCTTAGATCAAGCTTTTGATCCAAAACACCAAAACACCAATCCGAAATTCTTCCAAATGTAAATGAGAACTCAAAATATTACAACCAAAGCTTAAAACAAGCTTAATCAAGCTTAAGGAGCATCAATGTAACAATGAAACAGTAACTTTGATGAATTGGCAAGGAGAATGGAAATAGAACAATATTTTTGGATTTTTGATTTTATTGATAAATTAAGAGAGGTACAATACTTGGAAATGGAAATTACAAGGTAATTAAATTGCTAGAAAGTAAATTACATGAAATAAAATTGGTAAACCAATTCTAATGCATAAATTGGAGACAATTTTCTATCAAGCTAACTATATCTATTTATAGGAGAGCTGAGGTCTTGAGGAGCCTTTGGTGTACTTCTTTTGTGAGTAGAATGTAGAATAGAGCCCAAGGAATGAATCCCCACCTTTGAATCTTTAATTACATCAACATCTTTGAATCTTTAGCCGTTTGATCATGTGTGTGATGTGACGGATCGCCAGCGTGGCACTTCTAGAAGTGCACACGCTCTTAGTGTGACTAAGAGGAGCGGGGTTAATGTGAAAAGGACCCTTAACAGCCATGGTTGATTTGATTTTACCCTGGTTTAGCTTAGGGTTAAAGATGATGAACAGTAACTCTAAAAGAGTTACACGCTTTTTTTTCTTTTTATAACTTTTATGTTTGACCCATGTTTAAAAGGGCGTTGACCTGGGCTATTGAAGGGTTTTGGGCTGTTTATTTTGGGCTTGGGTAAAATGGATAACAGGTTTATGGTTTTGAGATAACGACCGTTAGTCCTTTATTAATAAAGGGCTAACGGTGTTAGGGTTTTAGGGTCTTTTGATGAAATTGATTTAACATTAAGGACTTTTATGGTTATTTGAAGGTTTTGTCTTCTAGTGGGTTGACCACAGGTTGGCCATGTTGACTAGAGTTGACAATTTGACCTTTTTGTAGAAACTCCCGGCTCTTTGTGTGCTCTTTCGTTCCCGTGTCCGTGTTTGCCCGGTTTTGACCGTTTTCTTGTGATTTTTGCAATATCCGTACCTACACATTCATAAACAACAAAACATACATATACAAGCATATTTATACACTATTTCATCATTTAAGGGACATTTTTGATATAAAAAGGATATGTGTTTTCACACATATCAAATTTCCAGGTATTTTTGGTAGTATTTTGCATTACGAATATCATCAGTTAATAGATCTTTAGGAATAGACATTCCAAATACCTCATCTAATCCTCCTTTGGGGACGAACTTGAGGTTGCCAAGTGTATAGTCATCTGTTATAATGTGAAGAGGAGACTGTGGCCTTTTGTGAATGTTGTGTCTTCCTCCCAAGTAACATATGATCAACTTTGTAAATCGGCATTATGAAATAACATGAGGCTTGGGCTTCTTGGAGGGAACCTTTAGACTAGCCGCATCAGAAAAGAAAGTCTTAATTGCCTGAACGAACTCTTCCCAAATGAGTTCAGCATAGTCAACATTTGTTCCCGTGATAACACCCTACAACATTTGAATAACTGGGTGTCTAGGTCTGTCATAACGTGAAGTCTTGCCCGTCAAGCATTGGTTGATCATCGACATAATGGATCTCCATGGCTGATAGAGACTGTTTACGTACATCTTTGAGACAAACTAGAGTTCTTCAGGGTATCCCAGATTATTTACAAAATCTATAACCAAATCCCCAGCTGGAGGTGCCACAAAAGGGTGTGCAAGGTCTTTAAGAGTAATTCCCAAAGCACTGCGAAGAAGATCAGCATCCAAAGTAAACCACAGTTCATCCAGTTAGAAACTGTATATACCAGTCTTGGTATCCATAGTCAGAATGTTCTAAAATTGTTGAATGTAGATAGAGGGAACATTTGCTGAAGTAGTGAAAGCACCGAAGAAGTTGGTGTTTTGTAGAATATCCAATAAAATGAGAAAGATAGGATTCTTCTGCTTCTTTTGAAGGTCCATAAGAAGATTGCTCTTTCCAATCGGCAAGCATGCCTTGACAGGAACCAATTGATCATCAGTCCTGGTAGGAGCAGGGACATTTCCTTCAGCCATCTTATCTGCTTAAGAGTATCAACAAAGATAGACCATACAGCAGATATGTGATGTTAAATAAAATCATTAGCCTTGATTTTAAATTAGCATGCCATGTTCGATTAAGATTCTAGTATAATTCACATAGAGTCACTGAGTAACTGACAAGACCAATAATAGATTAACTGGGCTTGGATGGGAGTTAATAAGTCAATTGGGCCATTGGATAGGGCCTTACAGGGTTATTGGGCTTAATGGCCCAAAACTAAGAGGTTTGCCCCAAATCGCTGCAAGGCAATTTACCAAACCGCTACGAATAGGTTTAGGTAAACCGCCGTGAAGCATTTGAACAAACCGCTGCGAAGCGGTTTGGTCAAACCGCAATGAAGTGGTTTGGGAAACCGCTGTGTAGTTTGATTATTAAAATGCTGTGAATATTTTATGGATATTTAATCAAACCGCTGCGGATAAGAAAATTTTTGAAATAGCGGTTTGAATATTTTAATATAAAAATAATAATTTGACTAAACCGCGGTGAGCAAACCGCGGTTCACCTGTTCGATTAAAAATATTATTAAATCAAGTAAACCGCTACCTAAAATTAAGCAAATCGCTATATAGAATTAAGCAAACCGCTCTCTAGAGAAAATTTAGCAAACCGCTATCAAGAATATCAAGAACCGCTATCAAGAATAGTACTTTCACAGCAAACCGTTGTGATGAACACCTAATTCAAATATCATTGTTCTAACAATTTGGCAGCCACAAACTCAATCTAAGGCATCCTTGATCATCAAAAATCTCCTAGCAAGCATTCAAAGCAACCTAAACCTTCACATTACATCCAATCGAGCCTTACACTAGCATTTAAGCCAAGAAAACCTTTTGGATCCTAAGGGGGCATGCATACATGTTTAGGCACTCACTTGTGACTTCTAAATTATAACTACGCACCCTCAAACTGTGTACAACAACAACAAACCACTTTTGACTTTGAAAAGTCAAACTATACATAAAAATCATTAATTCAAGCAATCTAGTGAATGGGGATCTCAAACAAACATCAAAACGACATCATCTATCCTTAATGATTAAATCCCAACAACAAAATCACAACACATTACACTATACATGTTTTCGGTCAAAGATGAATGAACAATCACTCTTAGCACACTAATGTGATTAATCTATATATAACCAGACATAGTATAGTGATCAACATCCCTAATCGCATCTAAACCCAGTCACCACACCTATTTTCAGACAACATTTTAAAATTCGACTAAAAATCATATCGTTTCTAGTGATTCTAAACTATTAAGCGTCTTTTGATCTGATTCCTTTAGCCTAAAGCAAGATCTAATGACTTAGAATAAGTTTTCAATGTTACTTTAGCAAGAAACGATCACAACAGCAAGAATCGAAGAAGTGGTAATGGTGGAGGCGGTTTGCGTGAGTGTATGTGTGTTTTATATGTTTAACCAGATAATGGAGGTTTGACCAGACAAGGCAAACCGTTGCCTTTTATTCTCCTACTTTTTGAATTTTGGTCCTTTGGGTTTCTAGCTTCTTTTATTATTGGTTTAATATTTTTCTAAGGTTAAATAAGTTAGAATAATGGCAAGTTTAGTCCTTTTAGTTATTTAGTGATAAGAAACAAAATTTAAAATTACACATAAGTCCCTATAGTTTCTAACTAATGACAACTTTGGCCCTTTGAGTTAAAATTAATTACCTCCCCTTCAAATTATAACCCCATTCAAATACAAAAACCTTTTTCGTTAATTGTGTGATGTTTTTAAAAACCCGTTTGATGAAATAAATTTGAAATCACTCTCCCCCTCAAACAATGACTCATTTTCTATTTAAAGAGCAGTAGTCGTTGTTTGAGTAAAAAATTATTGTAAAAGCACAAACTGATTAATTTTCAACAACACTTTTTCCACCGTGGTTAACACAAATAATTTTGAAGAATCAATTAAAAAGAAAATTATCTGGTTAAAAAAGAAGACTTCTCTTCTTGAAGAAGAAATAACGCACTGAAACGTACATTATTCCCATGATGCATGGATATGAAGTAATCCATGACCGGGAAAAATTAATTACCCGTTGTTAGGAGCAGCTATCTTTTTAGCGACATGCTTTCCTCAGATTAAAAACCGGTTGCAGTCTGAAATAACTACAAGCCATGAAGACATGTTTTAAAAGGTTTGAACTTCTGCTCGAACTTTATTTAAAGACCCGTGTCATTATTGAATGACATATCTAGGTCCGTAAATATTATCGACTTTCAAAAGACATGTCTTGAAAAATATTTTTGGTATTTTCTATTTTCTTATTTTTATGGTTTTTGTAGGTTTTATATTTTTGTATTTTTGTTTTTGGTTTTAAAATATGTACATAGGATACATGAAGACCTTCCTTTACTCATCCTCTTCTTCCTGAAGACGTTTGAGAGTTTCTAGAGTCATACTCTTCATTCCAAGTCGAGGGAGAAGAAATTCAAACCGCTCTCTTGGTAATGCCTTTGTGAATATGTCTGCAAGTTGATAATCTTTCTTCACAAAGTAAAGTTCAACCACGCCATTCTCTACTTGCTCTTTTATGAAATGGTGACATATGTCGATGACCGGGAGTGCTGGACGTTGTTACAGCAGAGAGCGATAACACTTTTGTTATCATAATACAGAGGTATATTATTGAATGCAAAGCCGTAGTCCATTAGTTGTGATCTCATCTAAAGTATTTGAGCACAGCATCCAGACATGGCAATGTATTCAACCTCTGTGGTTAAGATAGTAGTGCTTTTCTGCTTCTTCGATGACCAGCTCACTAATTTGTCTCTAAGAAACTGATCATTTCCCGACGTACTTCTCCTTGTATCTTGACAACATGCATGGTCAGCGTCTGCATAGGCCGTTAGTGCCATAGCGGTGTCCTTCGGATACCAAAGACCCCAGTTAATGGTGCCCCAAAGGTACCGAAAGACCCGCTTAATTGCATCGAGGTGCTTTTTGGTAGGCTTAGCCTGATACCTAGCACACACGCTCACGGCAAATACAAGGTCTGGTCTACTGGCAGTAAGGTACATTAATGAGCCGACCATACCTCAAAACCGAGTCTGGTCAACCGGAATCCCTAAGGGGTCCTCGTCCAGTTTTGATCGATCCACCATTGGTGTATCTACAGGGTCAGACATATCCATTCCATATTTTGTTAAAATTTCGAGAGCATATTTTGATTGATTAATAAAGATGCCTCCGGGACTTTGAGAAACTTGTAATCCTAAGAAAAACGACATTTGTCCCATCATTGACATCTGAAATTTTGAACTCATCTCTTTTGAAAATAGGTCACACGCATTAGGATCAATCGAGGAAAATATAATATCATCTACGTAAATTTAAACAAGAAGAATATGTTTGCCTGTTTTCGAGTGAATAACGTAGGATCCACTACACCCTTGAAGAACTTATTTTCCAGAAGAAACCTTAATAATCTGGTATACCACGCCCGTGGTGCCTGCTTTAAGCCATAAAGAGCCTTCTTTAGATGATAGACGTGTGTAGGGTGATCTGGATCAACAAAGCCCTCAGGTTGACTGATGTAGACTTCTTCTTTCAGCTCGCCATTCAGGAATGCAGTCTTGACATCCATCTGGTAGATGATCATGTTCTTGATGGCGGCATTTGCAATGAAGATTCATATAGCCTTTATCCATGCAACCAGTGCAAATGATTCCTCAAAATCGATTCCTTCCTCTTGACGATATCCTTTTGCGACTAACCATGCCTTGTTCTTTAGAACATCACCATACTCATCAAGCTTGACCTTGTAAATCCACTTGAGAGCAATTATCATTACACAATATGGTTTTGGAACTAATTCCCATACTTGAAGCTGATCAAATTCATAAATTTCTTCTTGCATAGCTTTAAACCAGCAAGCTTCAGCTATGGCAGTCTTGAAATTCTTGGGTCGACTTTTGAAAGTACAAAATTATAAAAGCACCATAAGGCATCGGTAGCTAACTGTTTTCTGGTGGATACCGAACGAGAAGGATTACCAATTACATTATCCATTGGGTAATCCTTGGACCATTTTCCGAGATGATTATGTGGCTGAATAACTTGATTGGATTCGGATGAACTAACATCCCCTGATGATGACTCTTTAGAACTAGGTTTTAGAGCAAACACGTTTACAAAGGGATTGTCTTCAGTTTGAGCAAAAGGATTGTCTTCGATAGTGGGTCCAACTGCAACACCTTGATGTGAGATAGGAGGTTGTACTTCAGAGGATGACGGTGAATAACTTGTTGATTGTGCATCTTGATCAATTGTTGTAGAAGAAGGTGTACCGGCTGAAACAACTAGAACTGGAACTGGAACTGCAGGAGTAGGAGGTACCAGTCTTTCAGCAATAAGGGGTTCTAAGTATTCATCAAACATCAGTTGGAATAAACTCTCTAGATCTTTATTAGTTGGTGGTACATAAGGAGCTACTGGACCGGATTTGGTACGAACCCAGAATTGATTTGTTCAGGCGTCAACAAAATAGGCTCGGGTCCTGTACTGATGTGCACAGGAGCCATATGCTCAGTCAGCTCATCGAATTGCACGTGAATTGTTTCCATGATTCGTCAGGGTCTTTTGTTATAGATTTTATAACCCTTCCTATTAGGAGCATAACCAACGAAAATCCCAATATCAGTTGTTGCTTTTAATTTTCCAATATCTTCACTGTCATTTATAGGGTAACAAAGAGCACCAAAAACACAGAGAAATTTAAGATCAAGTTTCTTATCATGTACAAGCTCATATGGGGTTTTGTTATGCCGAGTATGAATTAAGGATCTGTTTTGGGTGTAACTTGCAGTAGAAAAAGCTTTTGCCCATAGAAACATCAGAGCTTTTAAAAATATCAGCATTGTTCGAGCAGCTTCCACAAGAGTACGATTCCGTCTTTTGACAACGCCGTTCTGCTGAGGAGTTCTCGGAACAGATTTTTAGTGAAAGATGCCGACACTTTCATAGAATTCAGTCATAACTTGATTAACAAATTTTGTGCCATTATATGTTTGGATGTATCTGACAGTTTTGTTGAGACCAAATTGTATTTCGTTTAGAAATTTAATGACAAACTCTGAAGTTTCATCTTTTGATCTCAAAAACTTAACCCATGTAAATCGTGAATAATCATCCACGATGACCAAAATGTATTTCTTCCCATTAATACTCTGCACTCTCATTGGTCCACACAAATCCATATAGAGGGTATGTAAGACTTCTATAATGGTGTTTTTAGATTTAGGTTTGTGGGTATACTTCTTGCTCTTTCCTAGTTGACAAGCAGAGCAAAGATAGTCTTTCTAAAACTTCAACCTTGCTAAGCCTCTTACTAGATCTTTCCGTGCAATATCATTGATGGTACCGAAGTTCAAATGGTTTAATCGACGATGCCACAACCATGATTTGTTCTTGGAGGCTTTTGACAATAAGAAGATTAGAAAGGACTTCATCATGTCTTCAATAGAGATAGTATACAGATTTGAGCCACGAGAACCTTTAAGTAACTCCACACCATCTACATCTCGAACATAACACGAATGTTTTCTGAATGTCACTTCCAGATCTGAATCACAAACTTGACCTACATAAAAGAGATTGTGTCCATGTCCTTCCACATAATATACCCTGGAGATTACATTGTCACCAATCACATAGTCTCCATAACCCATAATATAACCAAAATGATCATTCCCGAATCTAATTGTCCCGATGAACTTTTTCACGAAATTCTTGAGCCGTGAGTGATTCCTTATCATATGTTTTGAGCAGTCTGAGTCCAAATACCAAAGAACGATCTGTACGACCTGCATTTAAAAACAGACAAAAATACAGAGTTTGGTATGATGGATCCCCAATTTCTGTTGGGGTCCTGTGGGTTAGCAGAAATAGTAATATATTGCACAAAATCATCAGTTGATTGTGACTCAGCTGTAGTGTGAATGCCATTGGAAATTGCCATTTCCTGATTGTTTTTACGTTTGTATCAAGTTGATGGTTTCTGAGAAGTGTTACTAAATCTCTCAGTGATCACAATTTCACTAGAACTAACATGTCCAGGATGCTGTAAGGGCACTACTTTGGATTTAGTAAACCTAGTTAAAGGGCACTGTTCTCCTAAAGTGAATTTCCTACCAGTGGGCTTCCACTGATAACCAACATTAGCAAATAGTCTCCTTGTTGCTTTCTAAACTTGCTTAACTTTGCTCAAAACATTTTAACAGGGGGCATTTACAGACTTCAAATATTTTACAACACACTTATCATGATTAACATAAATTAAACATTTGTTACATGTCTTGCACACAGATTTAGAATTTGAATTAATTACAGTATGCTTAGAGCTAATACTAGAATCAACACGATTCTCCTGTTTCAACTTAGACTTATTGTTCCTAGGGTGAGCTTCTACATTCTTCTTGTTCTCACTTTTAGCTGGCAAGATCCTATTGTTCTTTGTATTGCTCCTAGGCTTGGACCCGCTTGCTTTAGTGGAACTATTTACTCCTGTAGAAGGAATCACATGCACATTAGTCTTTTGCACTTTCTGTTGCTCAACATGTGTTTGTGTGTTATTATTTGAAGTATCGTATGGTTCCTTAAAAGTAACTTGCTTTTTCCTATTCAAAGGGGTAGTAGCAGCCTTTTTATCTCTTTTATTGAATTCTTTCGGACAAGTGCCAATCATATATTCTAACAATTCTTGAGATTTCTTAGTGTAAAAGCAAGCATTTACAAGCTCAATATCTGATGGTGTTTCAATTCTAGCCTCTTCTACTATCTCACGAAGTGTTTCTACACTTTCCTTAAGGTATTTAAGATAATCTAGATGAACTTCCCTATTGTTCCTATTGTGAGGGGGGTTGGTTCAACATCGATTGCATACATACCAGGGGCAAGCACTTTTGATTTTACAGCAGGCATAGTGACGCATTGCATTTTTCCTTTTAGTTGAGCCTTTAGTTTCTCATTTTCAATTAACAGAGAAGTTGTCTTTTCAATAGTTTTAGCATGCGTTATCTTAATAGAATCATACAATTCCGTGTAATGCTGCTTAACTTTTTCATTTTCTGCCCTAAAACACTCATTTTGTTCTTGAAGGGCAGTGACATGTTCGGTTAACTCTATGTTATAAGAATCTAAGGCTTTAATATCAAGAATATGATCTGCCTCACTATGTCTCTCATTCATTTGAGAGATTTGCTCTTTCAACTTTCTAATCGCGTTGTCCTTTCCTTGAAGAGATGCTTTCATTTTGTTGATTTCAAAATATGAGTCAAATTCAGGAGCATCCTGAGATGTTTGTGATTTGTTGTTTCCAGAACGTTCTTTAAGATTTTGATACTTCAATTGCAAATTTAGGTGATCTATCTCAAGGTTGGAAAAACGTTTGATCATTTCACTATGATCATCTTTTTCAATCTTGTGTTTTAATTTAGAAATCTCAGCTTCAAGTTCTAAACAACGTGATTGTCCTACAGTGTAAGCATCATGCAATTCAGAAAATCTAGATACAGTATTTACATCATTCATGACACTATACAATAATTCAGTAGACAAACAATCAGCAATCAAATTCTCATTTTCAATGAGAAGGTTTTTCCTTTCAATTTCAGCACATTGCTTGTGATTGGTTAATTTTATACTAAATATATAATATATGATAAAATATAAAATATATATAAGTCTAAAAATCAACAAGATCAATAAAACCGAGAAGTAGTATAGAGTGTTCCCGGGTCGTTTATCCCCAACGAGGCTGGACTGGAGAATCGATACAGTCGGAAGATTGGAGTTTGAATGAGAAAAATGATTTGAGAGTGTGGAAAGTTAAATTAAACAATAACAAACAAAAACGTTTAAGAAAAACCTAAAAATTAAGAAATTAAGCTAGAAAACGAGAGCACGAATCCCGAACAAAGGGGGAAAAACCTAAAATCTTCAAAATTAACCCTACGAAGAAATTTTTATATTTTTCCTACAAACTATATGACTAAATAAAATTTTCTAAAAAAGAAAAATATTTTTTTGATAATTTTTGTATTTTTTATGAATTTTTTAAACTTTTAACGAAATTAAATTGTAAAAAATACTAAATGACTTCGAAAAATTCTGAAATTTTTACTAAAAATACTAGACACTTTAACAATCCTACGAAAAATAAGAAACAAAAAATTGGCTTATTAATAAGCCCGAAATAAGCTGTTAACAGCTTATAGGCTTTAAAGCCAAAAATGTATATAAATATCAAAGCCCTTGGGACTATAACGAAAAAGTCCCAAGGGCGCAGCGGTATGTGTTGTATGTAAAGAGAGGTGTACGAGGGTTGAGACCCGGGTTCGAGTCTTGCTCACCCGGGTAACCCCTTGTCTCCTTTCTTTTTTTTTTGGAAAAACTTTGTAAAACAAAGTTGTTAAGCTCGTGGGGCTTAACAACTTTCTCAACTACAACTTTTTCTGAAAAGCTATAAATAAGCTAAAAATTAGCTTTTAAAAACGAACAGCAACTTAAAACAAACTTAACAGCTTGTTGCTAAGTCATTTGGACATTTGGGGACATTTGAGCTAAACTTGTACTAAAAAGCTAAAAGGGTGTCTAAACCTAACCTAGATAAGCTCTAAAAAGCTAAATTCTACAAACTAAATAAGCTAACAAAGAGCTTAAGTGACAGAAACCTAAACTAAGCTTAATATGCAAAAAGCTAATAACAACTAACTCAAATAAGCAAGCTAAAAGGAAAATAAGCACAACAACTATCTACACTATCCTAATAAGCAACTAGGAGCACAATTGAGCTTATGAAATAAGCTGAATAAGCCAAGAGGGAAATAAGCAGTTCTCTACACTAAGCTAGGCTAAAACAGTGAAGAGGCAACTTTGGGATCAAAAATAAGCTAGTAAAAGGGCTTGTTAAGGACAGAAATTGAGAGGGCTTATCTAAGGGCTTATGGGCTCTCAAAATAAGCCAAAAGTTAGGGCTTATGCACACTAAAAAGCTAGAATGCAAGGGCTTAAAGTTGGCCCTTTGCACCAGGGGAAATTAATGCTAACACAAGGGCTTATTTGACAGCTTTTTAAAAGCTGTCAAATAAGCTCAAAATTAAAAGATAAGTTAAAACAGCTTAATAACACCAAGAAGTGGACTTGTGCACAAATTTTTGGCTCCCAAAAACCTTTTAATCCTGCTGATTTTAAAGAATGAAAAAGGGTTTTAAAAAATGACACTTAAAAACATGGTGGATTTGACTCAACAAGTCAAATAACCAAAGGGTTTCTAAAAGCTTGTTTTAAACACACAATGACACACTTTTTGACACTAAAACTCAAGTATCCAAGTGCTTATCTAAATAAGCACTTGTAGCTTCTTTTTAAAAAAACACAGTTTCAAAGGTGGCTTAAGAAAACTTTGAAAAACAATTTCCAAACTTAAAAACTTTTAAAAACAGACTTAGGGTAGCTTAATACTTAAGCTAAAGTTACCTTAATGACAACAACCCATACCAAAAACTATTTTTGACCCGTTTTTCATGTTAACCCAAACACCCCTTTAATTACTAAAAGCTGATTTGAAAACACACAAGAGTTGTTTTAAACTTAAAATTCTTTTAAAAACTACCACCACTAAGCACTAATAAGCAATAACAAGTAAAAAGCTTAAAAAAATAAGCACTTAAAACAGGACAATAAGCTAGGACAGAAATAAGCATTTCTTGACAGTTTTAAGCAAATTACATGGAAATGAAGTGAAAAGTACTAGGAAGCAAACTTAAGCTCAAACAAACATCAATAAGCACAAAGAACAGTAATAAGCTAAGAATAAGCTAATAAGCTATTTGCTACAGTATTTTTTTAAGCTAAATTTAAAAGAGATGTACCTTTAACCCTTGCTCAAAACAGGGTTTTTGGAAACCTATTAAGCTCTAAATTCCTACCCACAGCTTATAAATAAGCTTAAACTAAGTAATAACCAATAAGCCTTCCAAAATAGCTCATTCTTCCATTCTTGATCCAACAGTAGCTTTTACTCTTTCTTTTTTGAATTTTTCTTTAAAGTTTTGTTAAAAGCAAGTTATAGAATGGCTTATACTTGAGAGCTTAAAGATTTAGAGAGATATTTGAAGCTTAGAACACAAAATAAAAAAACTTACTGAATTTTCATTAAACAAAGGTGAAGTACAATGAAGAACTTAAACTGAAAATTTTACACACTAAACTTTTAAATAAACTAAAGAACTACTTAAAACTACTTGTTGGCCTCAAGGGCTTTACATTGCTTATATAGTGAAAAACGACTAGGGTTCACTTTGTCTTCATCCAGTTGTGCTTGTTTGTAGACACAAATGTGAAGTGTGCTTGTTGTGAGTGTGCAAAGAACAAGCAAATCCTGGCCCTTCCTTTTTGCCTTGGTACCCAAACCTTTGATCCGAACCCTTGATCGAATGTGGTGGATTTATGGATTGCCAACATGGCAAAGCTCCTTTTTAGGTGGGAAAGATAGTGGAGAGGAGGGGGGAGGTTTGCCCATGGGGTGGTTTGGGTTGCAGGGTAAAAGAGAGGAAGTTAGCCCGTGAGTTGGTTGGGAATTGAAAAGGGCGGGAAAAAGTTATAAAAAGGTTAGGGGTGACAGGGCACAAGTTTGGGGATTTGCCACTTTTGGTCCCTCATGGTTATAAGGGGTGTTGCACCACACGTCCTTGTTGGGTGAAACTGTTTGGGGATTTGGCAGAAATAGTCCCCAAAAGGTATATGTGGCTTTGCACCACACGTCCTTGTTAGATGTGGTTTTGGGGACTTGGCAGTTTTGCCCCTTGTGGTTTATCTTTGACAAATTGGCAGTTTGGGCCCTTGTCTTCATTTCCTTCTTTTCTTCTTTTAATATAAGTTTAGGGATTTACAAGTTTTAGTCCCTAAACTTACTTTTCTTGACTTTTTGGCTTCGGGGTTGACTTGGGTTGACTTTTCTACACTTGGGCTTGGATTTTGACTTTGTCTTTTCCTGCTTTTCCATTCCGAGTCTGGTTTTGTCGTTTTGGCTTCGTTTTTCATCCTTTTCTTAGATATCCGTTCCTGCATAACACAATTAGCAAAACAAGCATATATTTGGCATTTTAAGTCCGTTTTTGGTTATTTTAGCTCGTTTTTAAAGGTAAAAGGTATGTGTAATTAAACACATACCAAGGGGGACGAATTTAACAATATTCACCCCTCATACCCCTATAAATGTAACCCACTCCCTTCATTTATTTTTTGATTAGAAAAATTAGTTTTAGTTTTACTCTTTCTAGATTTTAGCTTATTAAATGTTTTAGATTAGCTTATTTCAGTTTCCAGCTTATTGTAACTCGTTTAAATCAAGAGCTTATTGAGATATTGTATCAAAGTTGGTTTGAGCTTATTGAAAGTAATGGTTTGTTTATTTTATGGCTTATTGGTTCGTTTATTCTCTTCGCGTGTTAGCTTATTAAATAATCTGATTTCTCAAGCTTATTTCCTTAGCTTATTATCTTCAAAACTCCTAAAAAGCTTAAAGATAGACTCCTAAAAGCTCTCTAAAGCTCATTCGATTCAATCTTTTAGTTTTCAATGACTTTTTGATATAATAAGCTCAAATAAGCTCAGATATAGCTTATTGTCGTGCTTATATTGTTTTAATGTTTTTAGAAGCTCAACTTATCTGATTTAATAAGCTCATAAATAGCTTATTCGATTTCACTTGAGCTTATATTGCTAGGTTCATATTTTCGTTAGCTTATTGCTTATTCGTGTTGAGATTTAATTCGTTTTAGTGCTTGTAGCTTATTTAGACTTCTAGACACTGTTTTCGTATTGTTTATTAATGCTTATTTCGTAATTGTGTTGGCTTATTAAGTAGACTTAGTTTTTCGATCTCGTTCTAGCTCATAATTGTTTAGCTTATTAGAGTGGTTCACGGTTCATGCTAAACAAAAGTGGCCTAACAAACTAACCTTTTATATTTTTTGGGAGGGAAGCAAACGACATATGATTTTGCGCTTACTTTTTGTGGCTTATTTTGAAACTTTTCCGCTTATATAATTCACTATGACATACTAAACTTATATAAGGCAGAAAGGTTCAAAATAAGCCACAAAAAGATAGCTTATGAACCATAAGCTGAAAACTAAATAAGCCGTAAGCCAGCTATATAAGCCGAAACAAACACCCCCCTTAAAGTTGTTATTAATGTAAATGAGGCATGTTTTCTCTTCACAGTCACAAAAGAACCAAAAAAGGACCATTGATGTATCCTAATATGGATTTTATTTTCAGGAAGCTTCCAAGGAATGAAGAGAAATGGTGGTTGCCAGTTTCCTGGGTTTCGGCTTAAAGCTTCTCAGATTCGGCCAGGAAGCATTTCAAACAAAAACGCCATGCTGCAAATCATGTAATTATTTGATTGTCCAGGATTCAAACGAGAATATACAGGGCCAGGCATTTCATGTATTCATGATAATTATGGAATTTATTCTAATTCTGTTACCCGCTTTTTTTACTTGCATTCTATGTCTGAAGTCATGCTTTCCGTAATTTTGTTAAGTTTGTCTTCATTCAGTTTGTGAAATTGCAGGCCAAAAGAGCTCAGTGGTGGTTCAACCATGTTAGACCAATGAAAATGCAGTGGAGCGGGGGATCGTTACTTGCTTTTCTCCTAAGCTTCCAAAAGGTAAACTGTCTTTGTCCAATTAAATTGCATGGCTTCAGACTTTCAGTGTATGTACATCAGTTAGAGTTGCCTCAAATTATATATCGTTCACAAAAAATGCAACTGCTTACGGGCGTTATTCTGTTGATTGTTAGAACACCTAAGAAAACATGTTGACCAAAATTATATGTATGTTTACAATAGAATATTGTCAAGGTGGTGTTTGTGCATTTGTTACAAAGTGGCTATAAGATACTTGACAGATACGTGGTATTTTAGGATGTAATGTACAACAAAATATATACTCCCTCCGTCCCATAATTATAGTCCACTATTGACTTTTGAAGTCTTTATTTTGCAACTTTGACCTTAATTATTATTTTTTGTGTTATATAAAATTTGATGCAAAGTATATGAATGAATTGAGTTTAAATATATTTTTCATTGGTATAGTTTTCATCAATTATTATATAACACAAATAAAAATATTTAAGGTCAAAGTTAAGAAATAAAGACCTCGAAAGTTAATAGTGGACTATAATTATGGGACGGAAGAAGTAGAATGTAGCTCATAACTGATCTAAAAATAATAACTTTAGGATAAAGAATTAATAAAAGCAACTTTATCAACTACTTCCTTATTGTTTTGTAGTCCAACCTGGAATGGTATGGGTTTTCTTTAATTTGTGCATGGATATGAAACATCGAGCAAGATGGAGGTGAAATTATTGAACACTTTTATCTATTTCATATACTTTTTATCTATATGAGAAAAAAATGAAAAAAATAGAACATGCTGATAAACACAACTAAGTGAACATGGTTGTTGTGACCTTAAGAAGGTATTATTCACAGACCTGCATATGCTTTTGATCAGTTGAGCTTACATGTGTAGTTTTAGGTGACAAGTATGTAAACAGTTGAATAACTCCGTGCCAATATTCGACTATTAACCAGAGCCGCACAAACAATCCAAAGACATGAGTATTTGGAATGCTAATTGAAACTAATGTTTGGTTAGTTATAAGGTGCAAATGATCATATATGTTAGCAAAGTGCTTTGAGTAAAAAAAACTATTGGTCAGTGAATGTGACTTGATTAATATAAACCAAACATAAATCTTAAGTAGTCTTTTAAATTTCAGTCTCATTCTGTATGAGATTGCTTACTAGATCAAATATAGTTAATGGCTATTTAAGATTTCTTATTGAAACTTCTTATAGAGTGTGTAATTGATTTTATTTTAACTTAAAATTATATAGACCATTTGTGCTTGAAGTAAACTAAAAGTCAAGAACATTGTCAAAAAAGTCTGAAGAATGACATGGCGTTCTTCCTTTGATTTATATATGCTTCGTTGTTTAATATAAGGTGCAGATGATCCTTTTGCTTTTCACAGGCTTATTTTTCTCCAAAGATCGACCCCGTTGGCATATCATAAACACAAGATGGAGGCAGATACAAAAAATGAATGGGCTCAAAAGATGGAGATATGGAAGAACACACTAATTACTAAAGAAAATCTTGTCACCTTGAGAGTTGCATATTAACCAGTCCAATCCTTCGATTATAAGAAGTTTGTTTCTGATATGCAGAGAATCATTCTTTTATTCTAGATGTGTTATACTGATGATGATGATATCAATATATTCAATTCCTATACATGTGATGTGAAAAACCAAGGCTTATCTGATGCATTTTTGTGATAAAATATAAAAACACGATGACATTAAAAGTTGTACTTCATTGAATGGAATGATAAATAATGCGTTTATTTCTATTTAAGTATTGCTATATTACATCGAACCATTATCACGCGCTTCGTTGCGGAGCGGATCAAATATAGTTTTAAGGCTATTAAGATATCTGTATGAAACTTCTATAAGTGTGTAAATGATTTTATTTTAACCTTTAAAATTATAAAAACCATTTGAGCTTGAAGTAAACTAAAAGTCAAGAACATTGTCAAAAAAAGTCTTGGAAGTATGACATGGAGTCTTTTTAATAGTTGATTTATATATGCTTCGTTGTTCAATATAATGTGCAGCTGATCCTTTTGCTTTTCACAGGCTTATTTTTCTCTAAAGATCGACCCCGTTGGCATATCATAAACACAAGATGGAGGCAGATACAAAAAATGAATGGGCTCAAAAGATGGAGATATGGAAGAACACACTTATTACGAAAGAAATCATTTGTATGAGAGTTGCTATTAATCCAAGTCAATCCTTTGAGTATAGAGAAGTTTTTTCTGAATGCAGAGAATCATCTTTTATCTAGATGTGTTATACGGTGATGATGCAATATATTTCAATCCTTACATGTGTATGGGAAAAACCAAGGCTTATCTGATGCATTTTTGTGATAAAATATAAAAACACGATGACATTAAAAGTTGTACTTCATTGAATGGAATGATAAATAATGCGTTTATTTCTATTTAAGTATTGCTATATTACATCGAACCATTATCACGCGCTTCGTTGCGGAGCGGATCAAATATAGTTAATGGCTATTTAAGATTTCTTATTGAAACTTCTTATAGAGTGTGTAATTGATTTTATTTTAACTTAAAATTATATATTGAAGTAAACTAAAAGTCAAGAACATTGTCAAAAAAAGTCTTGGAAGTATGACATGGAGTCTTTTTAATAGTTGATTTATATATGCTTCGTTGTTCAATATAATGTGCAGCTGATCCTTTTGCTTTTCACAGGCTTATTTTTCTCTAAAGATCGACCCCGTTGGCATATCATAAACACAAGATGGAGGCAGATACAAAAAATGAATGGGCTCAAAAGATGGAGATATGGAAGAACACACTTATTACGAAAGAAAATCTTTGTATGAGAGTTGCATATTAACCAAGTCAATCCTTCGAGTATAGAGAAGTTTTTTCTGAATGCAGAGAATCATCTTTTATCTAGATGTGTTATACGATGATGATGATGCAATATATTTCAATCCTTACATGTGTATGGGAAAAACCAAGGATTAACTAACCATCTTTGTGATAAAATATAAAAACACGATGACTATTAAAAGTGTAACTTCATTGAATGGAATGATAAATAATGCGTTTATTTCTATTTAAGTATTGCTATATTACATCGAACCATTATCACGCGCTTCGTTGCGGAGCGGATCAAATATAGTTAATGGCTATTTAAGATTTCTTATTGAAACTTCTTATAGAGTGTGTAATTGATTTTATTTTAACTTAAAATTATATAGACCATTTGTGCTTGAAGTAAACTAAAAGTCAAGAACATTGTCAAAAAAAAGTCATGAAGTATGACATGTAGTCATTTTCTGTTGATTTATATATGCTTCGTTGTTCAATATAATGTGCAGCTGATCCTTTTGCTTTTCACAAGCTTATTTTTCTCTAAAGATCGACCCCGTTGGCATATCATAAACACAAGATGGAGGCAGATACAAAAAATGAATGGGCTCAAAAGATGGAGATATGGAAGAACACACTTATTACGAAAGAAAATCTTTGTATGAGAGTTGCATATTTACCAAGTCAATCCTTCGAGTATAGAGAAGTTTTTTTCTGAATGTAGAGAATCATCTTTTATCTAGATGTGTTATACGATGATGATGATGCAATATATTTCAATCCTTACATGTGTATGGGAAAAACCAAGGCTTATCTGATGCATTTTTGTGATAAAATATAAAAACACGATGACATTAAAAGTTGTACTTCATTGAATGGAATGATAAATAATGCGTTTATTTCTATTTTAAATATTGCTAAATTACATCGTCACCATTATCCACTCTCTTTCGCAGTCATTGCGGAGCGCAAGTCCAAAAACCTTGTTTAATATAAGTGGGGGTCAAATTCATCAAGGTTTTTGACTTGTCCCTTCGCTGCGGCTACATTTCAAAATCTTCCCTTAATTGGAAAGTTTTTCCGAAACATTGACAAGTGTATTGAATTAAGAGAAGTACCTTGCTAGATCCAAGCTTAGACATTATCTCATAAAAGTTTGATTTACGAGTTATCAATCTTTACTAGATATTTTTGAATAAAATAACATCTTCGAAAAAAAAATTATTTGGCCTCATCAACACAAAATATGAATTTACTTGCACCATTTAAAAAAAAAATGTGTCTTCTACAAGTGCTTCAAGGCGATTTAACGACTTTCATCAAAATTTGACAAATGTCCATGCAAGTATTTGGGCGACTTTGAACACTTGAAACATTAGTCAAATTTTAGTGAAAGTCGCCCAAATCGCACATGTCACTTTAACACATTTATAAAAATTACTTTTCTCGAAAATAAGTAACACAAACACTTTAAATGCGTGGCATAAATAAAAGAGTTAATTTCATAAATGGTCTATGTGGTCTGTCGGGTTTAACGAAAATAGTCCCTAAACTTTTTTTTCCCGGATCCTCTCCCTTTGGTTTCGACCCGTATCGGGTTTGGTCCCTTGACCAATTTTTCCGTTTGTTTGACCGTTAATTGTTGGTTTAGTTGGTGTAAATGACATAAATACCCTCGTGCTTGTTTCGAAAATGATCCTTGTGGTTTCTTGTGTTTCAGAAATGGTCTCTGTAACCGTTAATTATTTTATTTCTTTTATTTGCTTTAAATTTTTTTAAAATTTTAACTTCTTTATACGTTCCATTTATGTTTTATACCGTTATTTTAGGTTTTCATCCGTTTCAATTAATTTTTATGCATTTGGAAAACATTTTTTATATGTTCGTACCGTTTTTTGTACGTTTTTTCAAGTATTTGTACATTTTGGGTCCCAGTTTTTGTTCTTTTTATCTGTTTTCATTATTATTATTATTATACTTTTATTTTTTAATTTTTTTATTATTTTTTTAATTTTAATTTTTTTTATTTTTATCTGTTTTCGTACGTACACAAAACTTTAGAAAAAACTTTAAAAAACGTAAAAAAAACCAAAAAAAATGGGAAACGTACGAAAACGTAAAAATACATATGAAAACGGATAAAAGACGGATGAAAGCGTACGAAAAGTATAAAACGGATGAAAATGTATAAAGCGTTAAAAACGTATAAGAATGTACGAAAACATTAAAAAACGTTCAAAGAAAATATAAAAACGGACGTATGAAAACAGATAAAAAGAACAAAAACGGACAAAATGTACAAAAACTTGGAACGTAAAAAAAACGTACAAAAACGGACGAAAACATATAAATGTTCCAAAACGCATAAAAATTAATTGAAACGGATGAAAACCTAAAATAACGGTATAAAACATAAATGGAACGTATAAAAAAGTTAAAATTTTAAAAGAAATAAAATAATTAAAAAATTAAAAAGCAAATAAAATAAATATAATAATTAACTGTTACAGGGACCATTTCTGAAACACAAGAAACCACAGGGATCATTTCTGAAACAAGCACGAGGGTATTTATGTCATTTATACCAACTAAACCAACAATTAACGGTCAAACAAACGGAAAAATTGGTCAAGGGACTAAACCCGATACGGGTGAAAACCTTAGGGACAGGATCCGGGAAAAAAAAAATTAGGGACCTTTTTCGTTAAACCCGACAGACCACAGGGACCATTTATGCAATTAACTCTTTTATATATTGTACAATTTTTATAACAAGAATTATAAAACTTAAACCTCCACATTTAATAAGTGTATTCAATCTTTATATATTTAAGACTAGCTAGTACCTTAAAGGCATGTCTTAAAGTTTACTTATTAAATGAACTTTGGGTGGCTTGGCCGTAAAATGTTTTCTGACTATCACGAAAATAAGACTTTGAAGTGGTCGTAGTGGTAAAATGTTTTCTCTCACATAAAGGGAACACTTAACAATTGTTACTAGAAACAATTATAGTCAAAAAAATCTCCTACAATCCTAAACCTCCACTAGTGATGAAATTTCAATATTTTCCGACCTAACAACTGTTATCAGACGCCATTAGAGATTTAAGAGTGGATCTATATAGTGGTTTTGTGGTTCGTGTAATACATGGATGATCGTGTTTTTAGGTTACCTGACCAAGATTGGATTCGAAGTGATTTTCGGGTTGTGATTTGTGCTTATAGTGATGAGCCTGATCGAGATCGAGTTACTACTTCATTTTACGATTAGTCTTTTTATTTTTTTTATATTGTATTGTCTTGTAATGAGGAGTTGTAATAGTAATGTGTATTATCCAATCTCGTTATATCTTTATTGTTGATAAGTGTGAGTACTTCATTTTCATTTGTATCAAAAGTAGATGTGGTAGAGTTTATCATTTTCGGTTATATCAAATTTAATAATATAGGAGTCTTACACAAATTTGGTTGTATCGAATTTGTGTATTAGTGTTTATTACATTTTCGGTTAAGTGCAAAAACGTTTTTGTTAATTGATTTTGATTACATTATCGGTTATATCGGTTTGTATATCATTTCGGTTGACAAATTGGTAACACTCACATTTTCGGTTTTATCGAATTTGTGTTGAGACATTTTTGGTTATACTCAAAACGCTTCTATTCAATCAAAATTGATCAAATTACGATTTTATCGTATTTTTGATTCACTTTTGGTTGAACGATTTTAAAGGAATACACGATTTTCAGATTCAAAAGGATAAAATTAGTTAGGATTTTGTGTTTCTTGGTGTTAACCGTAATTAGAGTCATTTAGCAAAGTGTATTGTTTATCTGATTTTTGTAACCGATAATAGATTGTACGATATACGTACTGTCCAAGATCAGAATCTTGTCCGAAAACTGTTTCATCTGAGAAAATCACGTCCGATTTTAGCATTGTGCGATATCGGGTGCAATTATGTGATTTTCGGTAAATTGTGCCATTTTGGGTAAAATAAATGATTTTTACCGAAATCGTTCATTTTCGGAGACATAACCATTTTTTCACCAAAATTAGCCATTTTCGGTTTTTCTAACTGCTTTTTGCCGAATTTGCATTTTTGGTGGAATTTGAATTTCGGTTGAAAGAGGTTTTTCGGTGATTTTGGAATTTCAGTTGACAAAGTATATTCTGTTGGATTCTTTATTCGTGGGAATTTTAGATATCGTTTAAAGAACATTATCGGTATTATATTCCTTGGAATTGGGAATTTTGGTTGTTTACTCATTTTTGATTGGATTTGAATTACGTGGAAATTGAATTTCGGCTGGATTTAATTCTCGGGTTGGATTTGAAATTCGGTAAAGAAGCATTTTTGGTAGGATTTGAATTCCATAGGATTTGAATTACGGATTGTGAGTAATTTCGGTTAACAACTTGATCAAGACAAGGAATAACTCGATTGTGGTGGAATATAAGTAAACCATTGTTGTCCTTAAACACTTTTAGTTCATTTATAAGTCACAAGTCCCATCCTCGTACAATAACGCCACCTAAAACAGCATACAACAATAGCACCTTTGACTGTTAAAATCCAAAGCAAAAATCTTTAAACTACAAACTAGAAATAGATTTCTATAACATTTGTGATGAGATTTTTACAACTATATGTAGTTACAAAAAGTTTCCGCATAATCAGGATAATCCCAATATATTTTGTTACTTAATAATAGTCAACCTGACAATCAAAAGCACACCAAGTGGAAACAATAGAATAAAATGACCAAGTTTAAACACCATAGAAGAAAAGCACAGTTGGCCTTGGAGATTCAAAGCCTGTTTCCCTCGAACTACAAATTTGATAAATAATCTTATAAGTTTTCATATCTAGAAGTTCCTATTACGATAACACTTTTTTCACTTACATGTGGCTACAAGAAGATAAATCCAATCAATCTTGAATTCAATAGTAACCATACAAGTATGGCAGTTACCAAACACCATTTTATAACACCAAATAATATATAGTAAGAAATCTTGTTAATGAAGTCATTAATCATCTATTTAAACATGACAAACTAACATGCAGATTAAACCAAAACTCCATTATAAGAAGTAAAAGACATACGGCTTGTACTGATAAAAAAAATCATCTGGTTCGTTCGAGGTTGCACTCTGAAGGATGGTTGGTTAGCAAAGGAACCCTCAGGCCTTTGCCCCCTAACTCGCACTCTAGCCTTTGGAGTGCGGTTCGGTTATGGACTATTGGCGTGAGCGGTGCCAGTGCTTCAGGTGTAGGTTCTTTCATACTTGACATTTCTGTCATTAAAACCACACATAACAAAATGTCAGGATAATACTTGTAAGCAAATAATACAAGTACAGAATTCATTATGACATATATTATTATTATGAAACATTAAAAAGGAACCTATTGTTCCAACAAAAGAACACATATATAGTATAGTTCGTTGAAGCAAACAACAACTAAGAAGTCTACAAATAAGACTTGTAAAATTATTTACTAAACACACATATACTTGTAACCTCAAATAACTAACTAGTTCACTAAAGGTTTAAAGTTGATTTTTAAAAGAAAATCAATAGTTTTACCAAAAAGGTGTTTACAGACTAAAATAAGTACGAACTAAGAGCAAAATACTGCACCTAACAACATAAAACAATATAATAAGAGAAAATCCTTGACATGGACTTATTTTAACTCATTAGACCACAAAAGATGATAAAACAAAAGCGAAATTCCCAAATTTGTCAAGAATGTCCGAGATGTTACACAATTACAATGACAAAAGTCTAACAACATTTTAAACTGGTCGAGCAAAAGTACAATTTCATTTTAAAAAAGTCATCATATGACGAATGATTGTGATGTTTTGTTGCTCGACATTTTAGACCAATATAAGGTGTTTGTTTAAGCTTATTTGTGAGCTTACGAGCTTATTTGATTTCAGCTTATATTTCATAAGGTTAAAATTTTCGGCTTATTTTTTTATACTTACGGGCTTATATAAGCTTATCATATTAATAAGCTTATATAATAAGTCCACAACTCTCAAATTTAAGCTTGTAAAATGCAAGCCGGAATAAAATAAAGTCAGCCACAAATAACCTTAAACAAACACCCTAAAAAAACTTTATTTGTAGTTTTCTTGATTGTGACCAATGGGTCAAAAGTTGACCAGTTTGACCAAAAGTCAAAAGAACAACTATCAACAACAACAGAATGAAGCTGTGAATCTGTGATGGTTCACAAACCGTAGGATACTGTTTAAATACATATAAAAATTTCACATATTTATCTTTTATCTACAAAACAAGAAAACATTTGTACGGACACTCTATAAAAGACGAAAGAAACAAAACATCCTTGCGTTTTATATAAGCAGAAAAACCCACTAAAAATACATATTTCTTTATATAAAAACTTGCATTTTCTTTCAACAAAACAACCCCAAAAATTCAACATATATAAACATAAATTCTTTTCCTATAAAATAAACACCAAAACATACATGCTTTAAACAAACATAAAAACAATACTACTGAAAAAACGAACATGCTTTTTTAAACAAAACAAACATAGAAAAAGTATTTCTCAACACAACAAATAAACACATAAGTGATGAGACAATAGTTACTACATTATTTTACACACATAATATAACGTAAACATGCATTCATTTAAAAATAGCAATATAAAAAGAGTATACCTTAAATAAGTAGTTAATAAATATTTGTTTGAGAGCAAAAAAAATGAAACCCTAGAGAGAGAGAATGTGACGTGAAGGAAATGGTAAGCTGCTTTATACAGTGTTGTTGTTGTTAAGTTGGTGGTGTGACAATATTGTGTACATCGACTTAATATTAACTCGACACGTGTCTTCTGCTTTTGTAAATTGGTTGATTACGTCTTTGCCCTTTTGTTTCGAGTGTGTCCGTGTGGGTTTAATGGGTTGTTTTGTCTTTTTCATTTTGTGTGATGACGACGTTTCTCAAGTTTTTTTTCTTTTTTTAAATCCTAAGTATTACATAGTGTTTTAAAACCTTAGTTGACTCGATCGGTTGAACCGTTAACCGTAATCAAGTTTTGGCTAACAAAATCGGGTTGAACCGTGACTCAGAGGCTCGACCATGTAAATTAAAAACCGGTTTTTAAAACACTAGTATAACGTTATGTAACTTTGCTTCCTAATATTAGTTGTTTAAATAAAAAAATTTAGTTTTTAAATGCATGTGCTAAAAATATATTGTATTATTGGTATTTGTTTAAGAAAAATGATAGAGAGACTTGAATACGCGCTTAATTTCATGCATAAAAATGCATGGAAGCATCATGTTAATTGCAGTTAAGAGGATCACTATTTCGCAAACCAATAAAACAGTGACACACATGTTTAGGCATGAAATTATTCATATATTTAATCCTCCCAATCATTTTTCTTTGTTTAATTTGTTCATTACTACCTGAAAAAATATTTTTTATCAAATACAATTGTTTGAATGAAATGGTACTCTTTTTCATTTGTTTCCTTGTATTACGGTTTGAAAGCATTTATGCAGCCGATCTTTTATAATATTGGTTCTGTGGTTGGCGTAACGGTGTTTCCAACTGGGCGTGAAGTATCACAACCACATGTGATGGATTATGACGAAAAAGATCACCACATGTGAAGAAACATAAAAATGCAGAGAAAGTGGTGATTAATTACCATTTACTTATACCCACTTAAAAACGTACATATCTTACTTGAACACACGCATAATATCCTTTTTAGGTGCTTCAAAGCAAGCAAACACTCAATATAACAAGTATCACGCGTAGTCATCAACCATTACTGCATCTAATCTTGCAACTAGTCTGAATGTTACAAAAGCATTTGAATTATGTAGGATTGCCTAATGTTATCAGAGCGTCGGTGTAATAGTATTGGTGTGGTGAAAAAGTCGTTACCACATTAGCATAACACTGAAATTAACATTGAGCTTTTTTTACTATAATGGGTAACACTTAAAACTATGCTCACTAAAAACATAGTACATACGCACACATAACTCAAAGTTGCCATGTCGACTTTAACCAAAAATTTAAGAACATGACGAAGCACTCGTACCCTGGATGATTGGAGCTAATTATCGAGGGAAAATATAGGAACACAAACCATTGCACCTTGTTTCGCTAGAGATTATCTCGGGAAGTAGAGTAATGATAATTTCAATGATTTTTTAATATAGGAAAATAAATTACGTCGCATTTCAGTGTGTCTAACACTTTATTAGACTGCAAGTTGTCGCATGAGAAAAAGGCTTGTTACGCAAGATCCCTCAACACATTGCCCCTCCCTTGTGAGAAAAGGGTAGTTTTCTTTTCTTTGCGACATAATACTCCCGCGAACGATCTCATAACCCTCAAGAAAGAGAAATACATTTTATGTTTTTATTAAACTAATTATATGATTATTGCGATATTAAACAGCATAACTAAATCAAAACACTAGTTTTTAAACCACGTTTTGCTACCGCTGATTATCTAAAACACATAATTTATTTTTAATAAGCAATCCCAAACACATATTAATAAAATTGTCTTTCAAAAGTATCTCAAACACCCATTAATGACTTTTACCTCTGGCGTGACATGCCTTCGCCAAAAGCAAACCCACGTAATTAGTTTCATCTAATCACGTATTAAGTTGTTAAATAAATGCATAATTTTGTAACAATCCGTTATTTCAGGTCATTTTACGACTCAATACTTTCCATTTATTTATTTTTAGGCTTTTACGCGTTTACTTTTAATTTTCATCGTTTAGTTAAATCGCGTAAACTAAAATTCAACATTCAACGTAAACGGACATCAAACAAGTAAAAGTTTACATCAAGCAAGTGTTATATAATTATTACGAGGATAATTTATAACTTTTCATATTTATTTTTATTGGTTACATAAAACGTTTACGTTTCGTAATAAAATACATTTAAGCATACACGAAAGCACCAATACCTATCTATACTCAAACAAATACCCACCTTTATACCCAATACATAAAAATTAAATAATTTCTACTCTTATAAACCATAGGGCCGGATATACAAAGGAAAACACAAGGCAAATTCAAATACTACTTCCTATAATAAAGCACATGCTTAATACCTCCACTAATGTCACCTCTCATCCTCCTAGGGAGGAGGAGAGTACCTTACACACTTGTACTCATACCACCTCTTAGACATGGTTTTGCTAGTGGGTTTGAGTAATACTTCTAGTATAAAAGGGTGTACTATACAAGACTTAACACACTTTTCATTTGCAAGTAAACAAAGCAAATCTTCCTCATATCGCCCCCCCCCCCCCCACTTTGGGGTAGCTTAGCAATAACCTACGGCTCCAAAATAAATTTTAGGCTATTCATGGTTTTGATTTTTTAAAGATTACAAGTATACAAGGGTCATTAGTAGTAATATCCAAGGTGTAGCAAGGTGATTTGGAAGCTTGGGTATTGATTTAGCAAGGGTTTGATTCAAGAAAGAAACTAGGGTTTTTAGGGTTTCTTGAAAGTATTTAGGGTTAAATACTTGAGGTTGATTTTGTGTATCATCTTCATCCATCTTCCTAAGGTCTGATACAAACCCTAACCTTTCATAATTATTCATTTCATATTTTATATAAATGTTATATTGTTAATCACCGTCTAGGGTTATTTTATGAGTTTATAAATATAATGAGCATGATCATGGATTCGAATTTATAATTATCTATGGTGAAATGATGTTTAAAATGCAAGAACATATATGTTATACAAGTGTGGATTAATTTATAAAGTCACTTGATAAATTAATTGGTAAATAGTTTATTTATAAGGTTTATAAATAATTGTGTGGATATTTTATTTGGACTTTTGGACAAGAATGATGGACCTAATATATGAGGACATAATAAAGTATTAGCAATAGATATGTATTATTTACATTAGAGGACTTATGATAATTTTTAATTATTTAAAGTTTATATATAATATATATATAAAATATATATATATATATATATATATATATATATATATATATATATATATATATATATATATATATATATATTCAAAACAGTTTGTATATACTGTTAAGATTCAAATTTTTATAAAATATAAACCCTACTGATTTAAATAGTACTTTTCATGAGGATTCCAAGCATATAAGGAACTCAAAAAACGAAGCTATAACAAAGAAGTTATAATTTTACGAGATTACGATAATTAAATATATAAAAGTGTTTTTATAAAAATAGTTATTTTATAAAAAATCACTTTTTATAATTTAAATATCGTAATCTCGTAAAATTCATAACTCTTTCTTTATAGCTTCATTTTTCGAGTTCCTTATATGCTTGAAATCCTCATGAAAAGTACAATTTAAATCAGTAGGGTATATAATTTTATAAAATTCATATCTTAACAGTATGTACAAAACTGTTTTTTTGATATATAAATATATATATAAATATATATAATTTATTATATATATATATTAATAAAATATATATATATATATATATATATATATATATATATATATATATATAAACTTTAACATAATTAAATTATTATAAGTCCTCTAATTTAATTAATAACACATCTTGTGTATACTTTATGTCCTCATATATATGTCCATCATTCTTGTCCAAAAGTCCAAATAAAATGTCCACACAATTATTTATAAACCTTATAAATAAACTATTTACCAATTAATTTATCAAGTGACTTTATAAATTAATCCACACTTGTATAACATATGTTTTTGCATTTTAAACATCATTTCACCATAGATAATTATAAATTCGAAATCATGGATCAAGCTCATTATATATATAAAGCCATAAATAACCCTATCGGTGATTAACAATATAACATTTATATAAAATATGAAATGAATAATTATGAAAGGTTAGGGTTTGTATTAGACCTTAGGAAGATGGATGAAGATGATACACAAAATCAACCTCAAGTATTTAACCCTAAATACTTTCAAGAAACCCTAAAAACCCTAGTTTCTTTCTTGAATCAAACCCTTGCTAAATCAATACCCAAGCTTCCAAATCACCTTGCTACACCTTAGATATTACTACTAATGACCCTTGTATACTTGTAATCTTTGAAAAATCAAACTATGAATATCCTAAATATTATTTTAGAGCCGTAGGTTATTGCTAGGAGAATATGAGAAGATTTTGCTTTGTTTACTTGCAAATGAAAAGTGTGTTAAGTCTTGTATAGTACACCCTTTTATACTAGAAGTATTACTCAAACCCACTAGCAAACCATGTCTAAGAGGTGGTATGAGTACAAGTGTGTAAGGTGCTCTCCTCCTCCCTATGAGGAGGGAAGTGACCTTAGTGGAGGTATTAAGCATGTGCTTTATTATAGGAAGTTAGTAATTTGATTGCCTTAAAATTTCTTTGTATATCCGTCCCCATGGTTTATAAGAGTAGAAATTTATTTAATTTTTATGTATTGGGTATAAAAGTGGGTATTTGTTTGAGTATAGATGGGTATTGGTGCTTTCGTGTATGCTTAAATGCATTTTATTGCGAAGCGTAAACGTTTTACGTAACCGATAAAAATAAATTATGAAAAGTTATTAATTATCCTCGTAATAAATTATATAACACTTGCTTGACGTAAACTTTTATTTGTTTGATGTCCGTTTACGTTGAATGTTGATTTTTAGTTTACGCGATTTAACTAAACGATGAAAATTAAAGTAAACGCGTAAAAGCCTAAAAATAAAGAATGGAAAGTATTGAGTCGTAAGATGACCTGAATAACGGATTGTTACAAAATTATGCATTTATTTAACAACTTAATACGTGATTAGATTAAACTAATTACGTGGGTTTGCTTTTGGCGAAGGCATGTCACGCCAGAGGTAAAAGTCATTAATGGGTGTTTGAGATCTTTTGAAAGACAATTTTATTAATATTTGTTAGGATTGCTTATTAAAAATAAATTTGTGTTTTAATAATCAGTCTGTAGCAAAACGTGGTTTAAAAACTAGTGTTTTGATTTAGTTATGCTGTTTAATATCGCAATAATCATATAATTAGTTTAATAAAAACATAAAATGTATTTCTCTTTCTTGAGGGTTATGAGATCGTTCGCGGGAGTATTATGTCGCAAAGGAAAGAAAACTACCCTTTTCTCACAAGGGAGGGGCAATGTGTTGAGGGATCTTGCGTAACAAGCCTTTTTCTCATGCGACAACTTGCAGTCTAATAAAGTGTTAGACACACTGAAATGCGACGTAATTTATTTTCCTATAATAAAAAATCATTGAAATTACATTACTCTACTCTCCCGAGATAAATCTCTAAGAGAAACAAGGTGCAATGGGTTGTTCCTATCATTTTCCCTCGATAATTAGCACCAAACATACCAGGGTACGAGAGCTTGTCATGTTCTTAAATTTTTGGTTAAAGTCGACATGGCAACTTTGAGTTATGTGTGCGTATGTACTATGTTTTTAGTGAGCATAGTTTTAAGTGTTACCATTATAGGTAAAAAAAGCTCAATGTTAATTTCAGTGTTATGCTAATGTGGTAACGACTTTTTCACCACACCAATACTATTACACCGACGCTCTGATAACATTACAATCCAACATAATCAAATGCTTTTGTAACATGAAGACTATTTCCAAGATTAGATGCAGTAAGGTTGATGACTACTGCGATACTTGTTATATGAGGGTTTGCTTGCTTTGAAAGCACCTAAAAAGGATATTATGCGCGTGTTCAAGTAAGATATGTACCGTTTTAAGTGGGTATAAGTATAATGGTTAACTTAATCACCACTTTCCTCAGCTTTTTTATGTTTCTTCACATGTGTTAGACTTTTTTGTCATAATCCATCACACTTGGTTGTTATACTTTCACGCCGCAGTTGGAAACACCTTTCCGCTAACCACATAATCAATATTATAAAAGAACGGCTGCATAAATGCTTTCAAACCGTAATATAAGGAAACAAATGAAAAAGAGTACCATTTCATTCAAACAATTGTATTTGATAAAATATTTTTTCAGGTAGTAATGAACAAATTAAACAAAGAGAAATGACTGGAGGATTAAAATTATGAATAATTTCATGCCTAAACATGTGTGTCACTGTTTTATTGGTTTTGGAATAGTGAACCTCTTAACAGCAATTTAACATGATGCTGCCATGCATTTTATGCAATGAAATTAAGCGCGTAATTAAGTCTCTCTATCGTCATTTTCTTAAACAAAATACCAAAAATACATTATTTTTTTTAGCACATGTCATTTAAAAACCAAAATTTTTTATTTAAACAACTATATAGGAAGCAAAGTTACATAACGTTATACTAGTGTTTTAAAAACCGGTTTTTAATTTACATGGTCGAGCCTCTGAGTCACGGTTCAACCCGATTTTGTTAGCCAAAACTTGATTACGGTTAACGGTTCAACCGATCGAGTCAACTAAGGTTTTAAAACACTATGTAATACTTAGGATTTAAAAAAAGAAAAAAAACTTGAGAAACGTCGTCATCACACAAAACGAAAAAGACAAAACAACCCATTAAACCCACACGGACACACTCGAAACAAAAGGGCAAAGACGTAATCAACCAATTTACAAAAGCAGAAGACACGTGTCGAGTTAATATTAAGTCGATGTACACAATATTGTCAACCACCAACAACAACAACACTGTATAAAGCAGCTTACCATTTCCTTCACGTCACATTCTCTCTCTCTAGGGTTTCATTTTTTTTGCTCTCAAACAAATATTTATTAACTACTTATTTAAGGTATACTCTTTTTATATTGCTATTTTTAAATGAATGCATGTTTACGTTATATTATGTGTGTAAAATAATGTAGTAACTATTGTCTCATCACTTATGTGTTTATTTGTTGTGTTGAGAAATACTTTTTCTATGTTTGTTTTGTTTAAAAAAGCATGTTCGTTTTTTCAGTAGTATTGTTTTTATGTTTGTTTAAAGCATGTATGTTTTGGTGTTTATTTTATAGGAAAAGAATTTATGTTTATATATGTTGAATTTTTGGGGTTGTTTTGTTGAAAGAAAATGCAAGTTTTTATATAAAGAAATATGTATTTTTAGTGGGTTTTTCTGCTTATATAAAACGCAAGGATGTTTTGTTTCTTTCGTCTTTTATAGAGTGTCCGTACAAATGTTTTCTTGTTTTGTAGATAAAAGATAAATATGTGAAATTTTTATATGTATTTAAACAGTATCCTACGGTTTGTGAACCATCACAGATTCACAGCTTCATTCTGTTGTTGATAGTTGTTCTTTTGACTTTTGGTCAAACTGGTTAACTTTTGACCCATTGGTCACAATCAAGAAAACTACAAATAAAGTTTTTTTTAGGGTGTTTGTTTAAGGTTATTTGTGGCTGACTTTATTTTATTCCGGCTTGCATTTTACAAGCTTAAATTTGAGAGTTGTGGACTTATATAAGCTTATTTTATTCCGGCTTATATAAGCTTATTAATATGATAAGCTTATATAAGCCCGTAAGTATAAAAAAATAAGCCGAAAATTTTAACCTTATGAAATATAAGCTGAAATCAAATAAGTGGGGGGGCGTAAGCTCACAAATAAGCTTAAACAAACACCTTATATTGGTCTAAAATGTCGAGCAACAAAACATCACAATCATTCGTCATATGATGACTTTTTTAAAATGAAATTGTACTTTTGCTCGACCAGTTTAAAATGTTGTTAGACTTTTGTCATTGTAATTGTGTAACATCTCGGACATTCTTGACAAATTTGGGAATTTCGCTTTTGTTTTATCATCTTTTGTGGTCTAATGAGTTAAAATAAGTCCATGTCAAGGATTTTCTCTTATTACTACTTGTTTTATGTTGCTTTAGGTGCAGTAATTTTGCTCTTAGTTCGTACTTTTGTAGTCTCGTAACACCTTTTTGGTAAAACTATTG
This sequence comes from Tanacetum coccineum, assembly GCA_026074375.1. Taxonomy (NCBI): domain Eukaryota; kingdom Viridiplantae; phylum Streptophyta; class Magnoliopsida; order Asterales; family Asteraceae; genus Tanacetum; species Tanacetum coccineum. The sequence goes on from BQNB010001007.1 coordinate 121,220, forward strand.
ATTTTCTTTTAAAAATCAACTTTAAACCTTTAGTGAACTAGTTAGTTATTTGAGGTTACAAGTATATGTGTGTTTAGTAAATAATTTTACAAGTCTTATTTGTAGACTTCTTAGTTGTTGTTTGCTTCAACGAACTATACTATATATGTGTTCTTTTGTTGGAACAATAGGTTCCTTTTTAATGTTTCATAATAATAATATATATCATAATGAATTCTGTACTTGTATTATTTGCTTACAAGTATTATCCTGACATTTTGTTATGTGTGGTTTTAATGACAGAAATGTCAAGTATGAAAGAACCTACACCTGAAGCACTGGCACCGCCTCCGCCAATAGTCCATAACCCGAACCGCACTCCAACGGCTAGAGGCGAGTTAGGGACCAAAGGCCTGAGGGTTCCTTTGCTAACCAACCATTTCAGAGTGCAACTCGAACGCACAGAAGATTTTTTTTATCAGTACAGCGTATGTCTTTTACTCTTATAATGGAGTTTTGGTTACATCTGCATGTTAGTTTGACTGTTTAAATAGATGATTAATGAACTTCATATAACAATATAGTCATTACTTATATTATTTGGTGTTTATAAAATGGTGTTTGGTAACTGCATACATGTATGGTACTATTGAATATCAAGATTGATTAGGATTATCCTTCTTGTAGCCACATGTAAGTGAAAAAAGTGTTATCGTAATAGGAACTTCTAGATATGAAAACTTATAAGATTATTTATCAAATTTGTAGTTCGAGGAACAGGCTTTGAATCTCCAAGGCCAACTGTGCTTTTCTTCTATGGTGTTTAAACTTTGTGTCCATTTGTATTCTAATTGACCACTTGTTTGAACTATTTTGAATTGTCAGGTTGACTATTATTAAGTAACAAAATATATTGGGATTATCCTGATTATGCGGAAACTTTTTGTAACTACATATAGTTGTAAAAATCTCATCACAAATGTTATAGAAATCTATTTCTAGTTTGTAGTTTAAAGATTTTTGCTTTGGATTTTAACAGTCAAAGGTGCTATTTGTTTGTATTCTGGTTTTTAGGTTGCGTTATAGTACGCAGGAGGAATCCGTAGAGGCAAAATGGTGTTGGTAGAAGAGTACTAGACAGTGTTTCATAATTTCTACAATTCCGAATTGAAGGTAAAGGTCGCCTATGATGGCGAGAGGTACTTTGTTCACTGTGGGCCCTTTGCACAAAAAAATACTCGAGTTTCCTGTTGTGATGGAGAATTTGTCATCAAACAGGTGCACAATGTTTAATGTTTACATTTTTTATCCATTTTAGATTTTTTAATTCACCAAATATTTGGTTAGTTGATCTGTAATAGAACTTTGGGCTTGTTAGGGAGCAAAAGGGACAATGACACGAAGAGATCAAGGCGTGCACCTGAATCAAAGTCGTATACTGTCAAGATAAACTATGCTACCAGAATCCCAATTCAAGCCATTTTTAATGCACTAAAAGGCCAGGAATCGGAGCAATTCAATGAAGCTGTTAGGGTCTTGGATGTCCTTTTGAGACAACATGCTGCAAAACAGTAAGTCTTGCATTCTCTAAATGACTTACAATATACAATGTTTGTAACTGTTGACCTTAATAATGTTTTGTTTTGTATATATGCAGAGGTAGTCTTCCTTGTTAGGCAATGTTTCTTTCAATTTACCCAAGAAAACTCTAGGAATGTGGCTGGGTTGTGGGCTGCAGAGGTTTTCACTCAAGTTTTCGGGCCACTCAGGCTGGTTTGAGTCTGAACATGGGTATTACTCAATCCTTACTGATTCAGATTTACCACGATCTACAGCTTCTGTTACTGATGGGTCATATATATTATTTGGTTTATAGATGTGTCAACAACAATGATAGTCAAGCCAGGGAAGGTTGTCGACTTTCTTCTTGAGAATCAGAATGTTCGTGACATAAAGGACATTGACTGGACTAAGGTAGCAAGTCTCTCCTGTTTTAAACTATGTTAATTACTTAGATTGATTCATGTACTTCTAGTCTTTTTGTTTTTAATATTTGTTTTGGTAAATAGGCCAGGAGAATGTTGAAGATAGGGGTGTAAACGATCCGAGCCGAGTCGAGTTTTGGCCTAAACGAGCTAGGCTCGTTTATTAATTACTCGGCTCGAGCTCGAATAAACTTTTATTAATTGGCTCGAGCTCGAGCTCGAATATATTTTTGTTGTTCGAGCTCGAGCTCGAAGCTCGTTTAAGATATTTTACTTTTTTTGTACTGTTACAATAAATTAACTTTCAGGCTTAAGATGCTCGTATAAAAGATGTAGCTTGATAGGCTCGCTTATTAACTCAAGCTCGAGCTCGAAAACTCATTTACATTACAATTATAAAAATTGTTCTAATGCTCAAACTAAAGTTAATATATATAACTTATAAGCTCAACAAATATTGTTAAAAAACACAATATCAATGTTTAATAACATCTAAAGCTTAATTATGTTTCAAAATAGGGTGGGGGCTTTGCTTATATATAGTTTTTTCTCTTGAAAGTTTTCCTTTTCAAGCGATGTGGGATAAGTATACTAACCATGCCCTCCTATAATTTCAATTTCTCTTGTTCTTTTGATATTTTCAAACTTCATTTCTTATTTCTTTTTGTCGAAGTATTTCTAGTTAGCAAAGAAAAGAAAAGATAATAAAACTTTTATATTTTTTAATTTTAAAACAAAAATGAGATTGTTTGTTGCAACTTGCAACAGTTATATTCAAACTGAGTTTAAACCATGCATAGAGTTGTTTTATTTATAATGCTACAAGAATGTGTTTTTCACGATTTCAAACACGTATAACAAATAAACAAGAGTTAATTGCATAAATGGTCTCTGTGGTCTGTCGGGTTTAACGAAAAAGGTCCTTAAACTTTTTTTTTCCCGGATCCTGTCCCCAACGTTTTCACCCGTATCGGGTTTAGTCCCTTGACCAACATTTTCCGTTTGTTTGACCGTTAATTGTTGGTTTAGTTGGTATAAATAACATAAATACCCTCGTGCTTGTTCAGAAAGATCCATGTTTTCTTGTGTATCCAGAAATAAGGGACCCTGTAACAGTAATTATTAATTTCTTTTAAACATTTTGAGAATTTTTTTTTTAATAAAACATTTCAAAAATAATATTTACCGAGAAAATATTAATATAAACTTAACATAAATTAAAAAAAAAAAATTCGAGAAATTTTTTTAAAAAAATTCGAATTTTTTTACATAAATTTAAAACATTTCGAGAAATTTTTTTAAAAAAATTCGAATTTTTTTTAAAACATTTCGAGAAATTTTTTTTTAAAACATTTCAAAAAAAAATTTTACCGAAAATTTTAAATATTTTTTTTTACGTTTTTCAAGTTTTTGTACATTTTGTCCGTTTTTGTTCTTTTTATCTGTTTTCATATGTTATTTTACGTTTTGTCCGTTTTTATATTTTTTTGAACGTTTTTGAATGTTTTCGTACATTCTTATACGTTTTTAACGTATAATACGTTTTAAACGCTTTATATGTTTTTATCCGTTTTATACTTTTCGTACGCTTTCATCCGTTTTTTATCAGTTTTCTTACTTATTTTTACGTTTTATACGTTTTTATCCGTTTTCATATGTATTTTAATGTTTTCGTACGTTTCCCATTTTAAAATATAACGAAAAGTTTTGTTAATTTGTTAAAAATATAACGAAAAGTTTTGCCAATATTATTGTAGGGATTTTCTAAAAAAATTATTAAAAATATAACGAAAAGTTTTTAAAAAATTATGTAAAAATTTAATGAAAATTTATTTAAAATTTTCGGTAAATTTTTTTTCGAATTTTTTTAAAAACTTTTTGAGAAAATAAAGGCTGAAATTTTCTTTTCGATTTTTTTTTAACTTTTCGAAAAAAAATTCGGTCAATTTTATGTTAAAAACAAAATTTTACCGAAAATTTTAAATATTCTTACATAAATTTAAAAAAAAAAATTAACACACATATTAATTAGAAAGTTAAAAAATATAAAAAAAATTAAGGACTAAATCTGTGATATCACATAAACCACAGGGACCATACTTTTAAAGTTATATAGGTTTTAATGTAAATACATTTGAAAAGACCAAAATACCCATAAAGTTAACGGTCAACTGACGAAAATGTTGGTCAAGGGACCAAACCCGATATGGGTCGAAACCACAACGAGAGGATCCGGGAAAAAAGTTTATGAACTATTTTCGTTAAACCTGACAGACCACAAAGACCATTTATGCAATTAACTCTAAATAAAATTTTCTCTTTTTTAAATGATACTAACAATGATTAATCACACTACAAAATCCAAAACGAGAGTACTATTTCTATTTACTATTTGTACCCGTGAAAACTTAGCTCCGCTATCCAAAGTCATACCAAAAGGTAAAAAAGGGGAATTTTCCTAATTGCCCAATCAGTACACATGTGTTTGGAGTGTTTGCTTTAAAAAAAAATTTGTTCCCAAAATAACCTGGGAGACCATAATTTTTTGAGACTTAAATTTTTTTTGAGACTTTCATACAAATTTTGATAAGTGTTCTAAGTGGGCCCAGTCGCCTAAGTTTTTAGGTCTTCCAGGGACACACGTCATTTTTTGCATGAAGGTCTCTTCAGTTTTTTGGTCTCCCAAGGTATTTTGAAAACAAATTATACTTGGGGCAAAAAATGACTAGTGGGTGTACTATTGGGGCAAGTAAGAAAATTTCCCAGTAAAAAAAGTAGACGGAGACTTTAGATGCTTGTAGTTTGTAAAACTAGAGGTAAAATTCATTTCTTACCCTCTATTTGAGTGTTACATTATCATTTCATCGTCACATTATCATTCAATGTATCATTACTTCGTTCACCTTCCACCCAAGGTCATCACTTTCTTCATATTTCGATCTATTTTTAACAAGTTTAATTAAAAACTAAACTAAATTTGTATTCATAAATTAAAAACATCACATGGATAATTAAAAACTTAAATGTACATAATAAAAACGTAAATTAATATGATAAATTTCACTTCGCTTTGATCGGCCGCTTAATCTCCAGCATCTGTTGGAGGTGTATTCCAGTCAAGTGCTCATGAGGGGTCATATAGAAGATTTCGTTTTTTTGACGTTTTCTCCAAATTGCATATTCAACATTATTGTATTATTTCGACCTTCCTTTGTTTGAGTTCTTGCTTAGCTCAATCTTCTTTTGGGTTATTTCCATCTTCATCATTTTGATCTCCAAAAAGGCAGCACCGTCTTCTCTTTTCATTGTCGGAAACGACTCGGTTTGAGTTGCATATTCGGAGATCATCAACCTAACCAACACTTCTTTATTGGCAAATGTTGCTGACGATGCCGATGATGCCACCGCTTTTTTCTTCGCTCTGTCCTTGCTCATTGGTCGTCGAACTTCCTACACATCCTCTTCCTCGTCGTCTCCCGCCTCCATATTAGGAGTAAAACAACCCTCTCCTGACTACGATGTCTTGAACAAATTAGACCCCATTGACTTGTGTCTCTTATACTTTTTCTCTCTCTTTGCTTTAAAGTTTGGAAGTTCCATCTCCTTCCATTTCTAACAATCTTTTAATTCAGCCCACGGATGAAGAAGTCTAAACGGTACTCCATGTTCAACACGGTATTCCTCAAGTGCCTTTTTGGTGTAATCCCCGTCTCCGGCTCCACTCACCGGCCTTCGAACAACGTTACTGTACATTCCAAAATATTGAGCCACTTTAAGATGCAAAGTCTTCCACTTCCCGTTTCACGAATCGTAGGTACGAACGCCAGTTACCTATTGTCCTCGTTGTATTCTAAAACCTCAATCCAAAACCCAACCTCCCTTCTCGTATTAGCAACGCTATCTTCGGATACACGAACCCAACCTTTGCACATTGCAACTTTTTCTTCAGTGGTCCGTGGAATGCACTGGGTTTCGTCGGTATTTCAAAACGTCCTCCTTTGGCGTCTTTTTGGTGACTTTTTCTTTAGGGCCAGGACTTCTTCGATGGGAGAGTCCTCATGAATGGTAGGCATAGACAAAGAAAATTGAGGTTCGTACATTATCAACACTAAATGAATGAATGAGAGACACAAGTGGGTTCGTATTTTGTTGTGATGAAGAACCACAAATATTCGACGGGTTTTATGAGTTATACATATTATTTGGTTAGTACATTTGTGGGTTGTACATATTTTGTTGTAGAGGTATGAATTGTTGGATTTGGTATTGTGGGTTTTGTGTTTCGTAAAATAACGTTGGGGCTCGAAAGTTTACCATTGGTGAATGACCAAGATGAAAAGTTGAATTGAGTGTTTGGATGTTTGGTTGTCGAAGTCTTGGGGTTTTAGTTTTGGGAGTGTTTTGTTGAGTCATTTTGTAAATAATGAGATAATGAGAGTAAATAATATGAGAAATTGTGTGTAAAATTGTTTAAGTTTGAGGGTATTTATAGGTTGTAAAATCGTATTGCGTAATTTTTTTTCTTTTTAATAAGACAAGTATCCGTTGTGGGGCCCTTTCGCACAATGCTCGAGTGACCATCATACTCACCACAACCGTCCTGATTTTTTAAAAAATTTGAGAAGACCCTTGACGAAATAACATAACGAGACATTTCAAGAAAGAATGTTATATATAAAGTGTTACCGTATAAGATATAATGCAATTAGTTATATAAACTTTTAACATATTACTCATTTATGATATTTTCTTATCTAAATATTTTTTTCTTCATGAAAAATACGTGCACATATGCATAAAATTGTTAACGAGACAAATTTTAGGGCCTCTAAAGTTTGTGGGGCCTGAGCGGTCGCCCACCTTACACATCGGCTCAAAGACGGCCATAATACTCACACTTCGTCTCTTTTTTCTTGTGCTCACACCTGCTACCCCATTTAATGCGGGTGGCGCGTGACATGCTTGGCTAAGGTGTTGTTTGTTTTTTCAAAAATGCATCTTAACAGCTTCTTAATCTGAGACATTTGGGTCATTAAGACTGTAGGATCGATATTCCTTAATGAAACACTGATATACTGTCAACTATGCGGAATCTAGTTGGCAGTACTTAAGAAGAACACACAATGCTTAATCAAACGTTTTGTATTATAAACCTTTTGAATCTGCCTAAATTGCAGATCCCTAATACAATACTAATAATTCATCTCTCTAATGTCTTCCTAGAAATCCTTTTATAAACATAAGGATAACCTCTAGTAGGTGTACAGTCCTTGTATGACATAAACACTAATCAATACTAATCATTAAAATAACTGTTACAAGATAATTACTTAACATAACCGTTTTCTAAAATAGATAATCCTTTAAGATTTCCTTAATCCACGGCAGTACTCGATCTTTAACTGGCAGTACTTTGACTTTCTACTTAGCATTCTTTGACTTTCTACTTACAGTAATTTTTTTTTTTTTTTGTGTGGTGTTTTTTTTTTTTTTTTTTTTTTTTTTTTTTTTTTTTGACTTTTGTCTTGTATGTGGTGGGGCCTATACAATCCACCCCAAACTGAATTCTACTTGCTTGACTTCAAGTTTCCTTGATAGGTTGGTCTTCTTTGTTCAGCATCATCAGATCTGTCTTGTCATTAAAGCATGTACTAGCCTTTAATCTTGTAAGCTTCATCCTTTGAGCAATATCTTTTACACAATCTGTTTGAGTATCTTGAAATGTAACCCCTTGTTATGAACATAAACACTTCTCTTTGTCTTAGCATACAACGAATTGTTTCTTCAAGCAACATAATGTGTTTTTATGAGCGCTTTACCAGTAGCCATTTACTCTTGGGCTAGTCAGTCTTTGGTACCTAGAAAAGTTAATAATCCATGGTAAACCTGAAAACCACTTCAAACACTTTATGAACATAATCATAGTGTGTTGAATACTATATGACTTTTGGTAAGTCATTACAACCATAAACGGATTTGATAAGTCTTTACCTGTAGCCGTTTGCTCAGGACTAGTCAACTCTCAGTAATAAAACATTGGTGAGTTGAGGACCATATAGTTTTGAGCAAACTATTAAAAGGCATCAACGGTATTATGAATTTCTCTTACCAAAAGTCCGTTTGCTTGGAGTAGCCAATACTTCAGTGCAATACCATGGTGTATTGATCACCATACAATTTTTGGTAAATTGTCAACCATCAACAGATTTGAGATGTCTTTACCAAAACTGTTTGATTTGGACTAGTCAATTCTTATATCTGTGAGATATGGTGAATTGATTACCATTTGTTGTGTGGTGGTTAACCAACACTCAATCCCTTAAACAGTTTTAATCTCAAACATTTGTTCCTTAAACTTTTTGCACACTCAAATCTTCAAAATATTTCAAAAACAACTTTTTAACTAACAGTACTTTCAACAAGGTACTGTTTGTTTTATACTAGCAGTACTTTGAATAAGGTACTGCTTGTTCACAATTAAGACTTTGTATCAAAACAAAATATATTCATCTTAAAGAAAAGTTTTGATAAATCATACCAGTTGTTTAAGAATCATCACCATCTTCTGTTGTCCACAAAATGAACAGATGTATCACTGCAATGGCTATCTCACTTTCATCTTCAACTTCCATTCCATGATCCAGCATCCTTATCATCAACTCTCTTGATAGAGGATATCTTCTTTCAGCCAGCATATGAATCATAGTACCATCCTCTAACTCTAGTGTATGCACTCCTGAAGAGTCATTAAGTCTCCATCTTATGATTTCCCAATCTTCTTGATTCTTCCAGAAGTCATCATCACTTGTTTCAGGTGTCTCCCAAATAGTTGTTAGATCACCTAGAAGTATCAAACCTAAACCGGTTGGAGGAATGTGCTCAAAATAGTCTTGAACAACTCGATATAGGTGATATAAATCCTGTCTATCCAAGATATGCAGTATCTCCCATAAAGTATCAAAAGCCCTGAAATGATTATTCGCTCTGTGAATGATGAGATACTCTCCATCAGGTGAATCAATAACCTGGAGCTCTGTAATCATGGAGATTCCTTCTAGTGACTCTCTATCTTGTGCATTCTTTTCAAAGTCTACAATCCTAAGGTAATTTCTGAGCTCATCAACTGTCTCCGTCCTCAACTTAAACTTCTTTGATGGCTGTTCTTCAGAAATTGTAGCTTTTCTTTTCCTTAAGAGTCTCTTTTCATCTCTTTCCTTCAACATCTGCATTTCTCTCTCTGAGTCCATTGGAATAAAATCTTTGAAGGAGTCTTTAATAGATTCTTGAACTTTGTCATACAGTTCCTTCATCTGTGGATACTTTAGCTTTTGCAAATTCTTGTATCCTTGACCTTTTAAAAAGTTCATCATTTGATTCCTTTCTTGAGCAAGAGAAGTAGGTTTCCTTAAAGTAGTCTTTGGCTTTGCTTTCTTCAATTCTTCAAACCTTTTTCTTTCTTCTTCTGCATCCCATTCAGCTTGAATCTTTCTAGCAACCTCCTCATCATTTGTAGTCTCCAAGGCTCTGATTTGTTGAAGAGTTAATTTCTTCTTTTTGGGTTCTTCTACCAAGATCCCTTTGCCTTTATCTTTCGGGTCAGTAGCTTGAGATGGTTGTTGAGGTTGAGGTTGAGATTGTATGGGACCAGGAATGCTTAACCCTCTTGGTCTAGAGATATCAGCAAGAACTTCATCAACTTTAAACTGTTCTTCAGGCTCTATATTTTGAGTTGGACGAATTGGGCTTGAAGGACCTGCTTCATCATTAAAATTTAGGGTCCTTGGAGTAATAGTACTCTGTCTAGCAGTACTTTGAACTGCCTCCAAATCCAGTTCTTCAGTATCTCCACTCTTTACATCAGAAGCCTTTTTCTCCTCAATATTGATTTCTTCAGTCCCATCACTTTTTCTTTCCAAGTCAGGAGTAACAGCAGCATCTTTGTCAACAATATCTTCAAAGAAAGGATCTGCTGTATAATCATCTTGAACATAGTGCTCTTCAGACAAAGTACCTTCTTCCTTATTCCTCCCCAATTTGGCTGAAGACACTTTCTTCTTGTGCTTCTTTCTTCGTCTCTTTTGCTTCTTAAGGTGCTGACTTTCTACCCAAAAAGCGTGATGTTTGACCACTGGTTCTACCACTTTTGACAGGTTCTTGAGTTTGGCCTTGAGCTTGCGAATCAGTTTGGCTTGAGAAAGGGTTTGCTTCTTGAGTCTCCTAACTTCCCTGTTTAAAGCATATAGATCCAAAAGTCCCTCATCTCCTCCAGATGTTTGAGACGCATCTGTGGGAGTATAATCATTGGGAGATTTTGGAATATTAGCAGCACCGTGAGTTTCAGCCGTACCTTGGAAGTCAGCAGTACCTTGTACTTCAGCAGTACCTTGTACTTCAGCAGTACCTTGTACTTCAGCAGTCCCTTGAGAGTTATCAGTTCCTTGAACTTCAGCAGTACCTTGTGAAATACTAGCTTGAGCAGCACTTTGATCAGGGGTACCTTGAGCATCCCGTGCATCCCTAGAATGAGGACTAGTACTATGTGCTTCCTCTGCTGCTAATGCTGTTACAACCTCTAACATAGGTGGAGTCAAAGGTGTAATCCTACATGAGAACTTAGGACTGTGCTTCCTCATAAAAGTGAAGATCTTAGAGGGAAGAGTAACTGATGGTATAAAATCCTGAGGTCTGGCTACTCCCTCTAATTGCTTGTTCAAAAACAGTTGAATGAACCTAGGATACATAAGAAAAGGTGTACCATTGGAAATATGTCCTAGCATCCCATTCATAATCATCAAGGAGAAATTGAACTTTTGATTTGTGGCTAGACCTACAAGAGCAGATGCGATGTTTGTCCCAAATTGTTCCCATGAAGTGCTCTTAGGACTAAGACAGTGAAGTAAGACATGTACCAAATACTTCCACTGAGGGCTAAATAAAGGTTTAGAGAAAGTAAGTTGTGCTAAATTACCCTCGTAGCCAATATCGCGAAGCAAGTCCCAAATAACTTGCTTAGGAAAGCAATCAACACCATGTGCATCATCAAAGAGTAGATCAGCTCGAATGGTTTCTTCAGAAATCAAAATCTTTTTGCCAGCTACCATGGCGCGAATGTGAGGTACGTCATTGATCACTCTGAGAGAAGCGGTAGCCCAAAATTGTTGAAGCCATGGACCGATGAGATCGGGATCAACTAACAAAGAGTAGTTAATCGAGCATCCAGTGAGATAATCGATGATTTGATAAAAATCAGCATTCTGCGCCGTCTTCTCCACACAGGCAATCATGTTGTATTTGTTACAAGAGCGAATATTTTCCATTTGAGAAGAAATTGATGTGCGTCGGAGGTTGTAATTAAAAGTTCGTGAATGAAAAGAGATAAAATGAGAGAAAAATGCAATTCAGTTGAGTATTTATAGGTTGTGTTGGATAACTATAAAGTTACCGTTGTAAATACGTTTTTAGCGCAAAAACGTATGTTTGACCGTTGACCGAACGTTAGAACAGTACTTAGTTGTCTAAGCAGTACTTTCTAAGACAAGCAGTACTTTGAGTTGGCAAAGCAGTACTTTCAACTTAAAAAGATTTCCAACTCAAATTTGTGAACCACAACCCTGCAATTTTGCAAAGTATCTCTTCAAATCTTTAAATCTCTGAACAATCATTCATATCCTCCCCTCAAACATAGCTAGAGTGCTTCCAGAGATCCATTCGTGCTTCAAAGATCCTTCTAACCAAAACTAGTATTCACTTGTACACCCAGTACTTTACTTGTGGATCCTCCCCTCAATGTAGCTATGGGTCATCATCCCAATAGTTACCAACAAAAAGTTTAAAATCTTGCCAAGTTCAAAGCTTTGGTGCGTAAATTGCTTACATTGTTATCAGTATGAACCTTGACCACATTAATGAGCCTCTGCTCATAATAATCTCGAATAAAGTGATGTCGAATCTGAATATGCTTGGTCTTTGAGTGAAGAACATGATTCCTCACAATGCATATGGTACTCTCATTGTCTATATGGATTTCAGTGTTCATGAAGTTAAATCCATAATCAAAGAGTTGATTTTGCATCCAAAGTACCTGAGCACAACAACTTGCAGCTGCTACATATTCGAGGACATTGTGCTTCTTATCACAGATTTGAGAAACATAAAGGAGATTGAACTTAAGCTCCTCCACATAGCTGACTTTCTCAAAGTCTATGCAAGATGTCTTGATGGTTCCTTTGCCCGTGATTCTTCCTCCTTTAGGATCATTTCCAAAAGCCACATAACCACCTTTGAATTCTTTAAAATCAGACAGCTTGTCCTTGTCTCCTGTCATACTCCCAGAGCAACCACTATCAATAATAGCATAATCCTTGAGATCTTCTTCTGGATAGCCCTTTATCAAACATTTTAAAGAATTAGACTCTTTTTAGGGACCCAAGTCATAACGACTGGGATACCCTAATGGAGTTACTACTCATATTGCTGTTGTGTGTTAAGATCCATTATCCTATTCACCAGAATTAGATAGTTCCCTTGTTGGTCTCCATGTTGTTGTGGATTTATCATGTACCCTTTGACTCTTACCTTTTGTGGAAGTACTGGCTTGTGATCCAACTGTATTCCTTCTTTAACCCAGATAGACTTACATAATTTTCTTGGGTCTTATGTGGTTGTAAGGAGTACTTTATGGTAGAAGTACCTTTGATGATGGTGAAAAAAACTTGATGTTCTAGGTCTTATATTATCCATCCGTGTGTGAATAAGGTTACAGTACTGTTGTGAAGTACTGCGTGTGTGGTATTGTTAGGTCTAGCGTAGAGTACCCTTGGATTAAAACACCGTTTGCAGTACTTTTTGAGTGTAAGGTTACTGTTCGTGTCCATTTTGGTTAGGAGTATTTTAACCCTTCCCTTGTAAGCATTGTGATGGGGTAATGACCTCTTTTGGTGAGGGTACTAGAGTTGCCTGAGAAGTTACTATGGTTATTCCCTAATGATTATTGTTCCATACTGGTCTTGTATCCCTTGAACCCTGAGTTCCCTTAGGTTTATGAGTTTGGGTTTGTTTGAAGGTTCTTTCGTGTAGGTTACAATCTTTGATTAGGTGATCAGGACTGTAACATACAAAACATGTTTTACTCCCTTTGTACCCAACTCCCTTTTTCCTAGATTTTGACAATTTTTCTGACTTTTAGTGACCTATTTTCAAAAGATGTTTCACTATTTTCTGAGTTCAAAACAGTTTTCTGTTGAATTTCTGAAAAGTTTAAAACAGTCTCTTCATCATCACTATCAACCCAATCTTCAATAATGACTTTGTTTCTATCAATTTCTGGTTGACTAGACTTTGTTTTCTCGACCTTATTCCTAATAGCTAGTTCATCTATCCCTGTAAAAGAGACATTTGCCCTAGGTGGAATAATTGTACCTGTGGGTGGAGGTACTGCTTTGTATGCCTTTTCTCTTTTGAAATTTTCATACAAAGGATCAGTCAACGTTTCATCCCCAGATGAATTGTCACTTTCCTTACTACTAGACTCAACCCCAAATCCTATACATGACTTATCAGACACATATCTTTGTTTGTTTAGTACTTCATTTTGAAGTACAGCAGCATTTGACCATTTTTCAAGTTTTACCTTGAAGTCATCTCTTTCTTTTAAGGCTTGATCTAGTTCCTTTTGTTTTTCTTCTAGTTTCAAATCCCTCATTTTTAAGTCATATTCCATCTGTTCATACTTATCACCCATGGCTTATTTCATTCTTTTCAAGTGTTTTAAGTATGACTTATAATGACTCTAAGTCATGTGATATCCTAGAATTTCAGGACCTAGCCTTTTTGAAATTATTTCTCCTTTCAGTTTGATAGTTTCAAGCAACTTTTATAGGATTTTCTTCATTATAGATAGAGCTGTAAGGTACCTCTGAGTTTGTAGCCATCAAGGCTAGAGATACTGGTGCATCATCAGCTATGTTGCTCCAGTCAAAATCACCAAGTCCATCTTGTCCAAAGTGCATAGGTTCTGCATCAATCTCCATGCTCCAATCATCTTCTTCTAGTTTCAGTCTAGTGCCCATCTAGCAAATGTCACTGGTTCAGCATCAATTCCTTAGTCCTGGTCTAATATCTTCATTGTTGTCTGTTGCCACCAAGGCTTTTGAGTTTTGGATCTTCAATAGCCACAATACTCTTTTCTGACGGGACCATTTGCTTGTTTTTCTTGATACTTTGTAAATTGCACTCCTAGCAAAATGCCCAACTTTTGACCCAATTAAAGCTTTCATTTTTGACTTGTCAAAAGTGTTCCCATTTCTTTGGCTTGAGGTCTATGGTCTTCCTGTTTTTCTCATAAATTCCTTTATCCTTTGCAGTTAGTAATCATAGCCACTGACATCGAATATCTATTTCTTCATTGCATCCGCATCAATTTGCGTAGGTCTTAATCTTCATGAGTTGTTGGCATAGATGCTTGTGAGAGAAGAAAAGATCATTGATTTTATTAGTGGGAAGCATCAGTAGGGAGCAGTTTGCACCTTGCTAAGTAGCAGCCTGAGTATTTCTTTTGGATATGTGCTGGGTCAGCAGTACTTTGGTTTCAAAGTACTGCCTTTGTCTTTCAACACTTTGAAAACATAAAACGTTAACTCCTAAACGACCATACCTTTTGACCAATTGCATAATTTACTGCATACATTAATTTTAGATTGTAAACTCAGTAATTGTTATAATTACTTAGGTGTTTGATTGAGTCGCTATTTGACGTGCCTTAATCCGTTTCCAATCTTCGACGATTAACCGACAAGGTGAGTTTCATAGCCCCTACTTTACTGTTTTAAATCATCTTTTGGGGTGAGAACATTGCTTAATTTTTTTACAGTTGAACACAAGTACATTTACTGATTTACTATTTGGGTCTAAGTCCCTATTCAACCCAACTTGCTATATTGCCCAATTTATCATGAGCTGTCAATTTCTTGACCGGATGACCGGTTGAGGGAGCGCGAATGTTATGGATAGATCTATCGGGATTGACAATCCCTGTTTGTCTTGGACTGACATTAGTCAAGCAAACACAGTTTCATTTGAGTCAGATACGGATGTTGCGGGTTGAACATCTGCACGGGCTTATCTATGATGATATATGTTAACGCTTCAGTGTCATGAGCTTAGACAATAGTAAATACTTTTCATTGTGATATATAGGATTGCTATATTTCATGCTATGGTTATAAATCTTGTGGTTCATCATTATTATCAAATAACGAAACCTATGAACTCACCAACTTTATGTTGACACTTTAGCAATGTTTTCTCAGGTGTTCTATATTACGGAATATATGGAGTCTGCATTGGTATATTGGCATGTAGAGGTCTATCTCTCGTATCAAGTCCTCTTCACGCCATGAAGTCACAATCCCAAATCCAGTCTTTCGCTGTAGTGAATTTGAGGGTGTGACATCTAGCCTAACCCTTAACCTTCAAGGACTATTACCAAACTTGATCATCCATCAGCCATCCAATTCCAAGGGATAATCAAATTTATAAGAGAGCTTGCCATTTATACTCTGATTATATTTTTGGTGGATGTGACAAAAACATGTCATCAAATCCAAGTGTGTGTTGTAATTCGATGATTGTTCTTTTTATCCTCTTTTTAATTGATTTCGTAATTTTCATGTATTGACCATACATGTAGATTTTGAAAATATCTATGGTCATTTTATTGATATCTTCTTAATCTAATAAAATTCTAATCTTGATTATGTTCACGATCAAAAGTTTTGTAATTGGAACTTGTAATGAGAATTAACATCTTTTGAATAATGATTAATTACTGCATTAAGTTTCCGCTTACGATTATTTTTGAGCTGATGAAGAATCACTATCCATGATAAGTTCTATCATTCATAGTCTAATCATTAAATAATTAAATACTTCCTCTTTTAAAGGCTTATAAATATATAGGTATATTATCTGTGGTGTGCAACTTTCTCGTTTGATATATTGCCCTTTTGGGACATCTATCGGGTAGTAAGTGTGAGTATTTTATATATGTTTAGTTCTAGAGTGTTGTACAGGGTTTTTGATTAAGTCGATAGCGCCTTTATTGTCGCACATAATCGGAACGTCGTCGAGGCGTATGCCGTAGTCGATGAGAGCTTGTTTCATCCATAGTGCTTGCTAATATGCCTTACCGGCAGAGATGTATTCGGCTTCGATCGGGGAGATAGTAAGTGCCGTTTGTTTCTTAGCGAACCAAGATGTTAAACAATATCCCATGAACGTACAAACGCCACCAGTGCTTTTGCGATCAACGTAATTGCCCGCATGGTCGGAGTTGGCATAAACTATAGTTTCTATTCCGGTTCCTTTCGGATACCATAATCCTAAGTGACTAGTTCATCTAATATACCTAAATATACGCTTAACGGTTTCTAAATGGGTAGTCTTAGGATTTTAGAAACGAGCACATAAGTAAACACTAAACATAATATCAAGCCTACTAGCAGTTAAGTATAGTAAACTACTGATCATACCTCGATATTTAGAGCTATCCACGGAGTCGGCTTCATCGTCTTTAGTGAGCTTGATTCTCTTATTGAATCGGCGTCTTTGCTGTTTGGATCTTCAATCCGAACTTACTTTAACATCTCTTTGATGTACTTGGATTGATTGAAAAATATCCCGTCTACCATTTGTTTGATTTGAAGACCCAAGAAGAAGTTCAACTCGCCCATCATACTCATTTCAAACTCGTCGTGGATGTTTTTTGCAAAATCATCACATAAGTTTTGACTCGTGGAACCAAATATAATGTCATCGACATATATTTGAACAATGATAAGGTGTGACTTTGATTTCTTCGTAAAAAGTGTGTTATCGACCATTCCTATTGAGTACTCGTGTTTTATCAAAAATGTTTTAGTCTATATACAAGCTTTAGGAGCTTGCTTAAGACCATATAAAGCCTTCTTAAGTTTATAAACATAGTTTGGTTTTTCAAAATCAATAAACCCTAGAGGTTGAGCAACATAAACCTCTTTGTTTATAAAACTGTTTAGAAAAGCACTTTTTACATCCATTTGATATAGTTTAAAATCATTTGCACAACCAATAGCAAGAAGTATTCTAATTGACTCTAATCTAGCTACCGGAGCATATGTTTCATCATAATCTATACCTTCTTGTTGATTATATCATTGTGCCACTAATCTAGCATTATTTCTAGATCTATAACATTTTCATCTAATTTATTTCTAAAGACCCATTTAGTTCCTATGACGGATTGACTTATAGGTAGGGGGACTAATTCCCAAACATCATTAGCTACAATTTGATTTAGTTCTTCTTGCATAGCTACAATCTAACTTTCATCTTTTAAAGCCTCATTAATATTTTTGGGTTCTTTTGTAGATATAAAACAAAAGAAATTGCTATGATTTTAGGCTTGAGACCTTAATGTTCTTTGATTAAGATTTCCCATGACTTGATCTAGTGGATGTTAACAATTTCGTCAACTTCTACGGACTCATTTTCTTCAATATTATTATTTACTAATTTGGCATTCTTTCTATTGGCTTCTTCTTAACCAACATCATCATCAACCAATGGTGATAATTTGGTAGGAGGAGGACTTTCATCGAATGTCACGTTGAGTGATTCTTCAACTTTTATTGAGTGTTTATTTAATACTACATAAGCTTTACTATTTTGAGAATACTCGAGAAAAACATCTTCATATAACTTTGGGTCAAACTTGGTTAGATAGTCTTTAGTATTCAAAATCGAGCACTTGCTTCCAAATAATTTAAAATATTCTAAAGAGGGTTTCTTACCTCTAAATATTTCATAAGTGGTTTTTCCTAGTATTGGTCTAATTAATATTCTATTTAATTATTAGGTTGAGTATCATTGGCTTTAAACCAAAAACTTTTATTGAAATTGATTTTCATTAGCATGGTCCTTAGAAATCTCTGGTAAGGTCTTATTCTTTCTTTCTCTACCCTATTTAATTGGTAAAGTACGTGAGCCAGAACTTATGGAGTATGCATTTGTGCATCACAATAAGCTCAGAAATTGTACTTCATTATCAAATTCCTGACCATGATCCGTTCTAATAGCTATTATAGAACTACTTAGTTGGTTTTGAATTTTCCTACTTAATATTTCAAATTTCTTGAAAGCTTCATTTTTAGTCTTTAGAAATCTAGTCCATGTATATCCAGAGTAATCATCTACTACAACTAAGATGTATAAATTACCTCCAGAACTTTTAATTGCCGATGGACCAAATAAGTCCATATATAATAGTTCTAAACATCTTTTAGTGGAAATACTATTTTTAGCTTTATGACTTGCATGAGCTTGCTTCTCAATTTTACAAGCTTCACAAAAATGTTTATCATATTTTAACTTAGGTAAACTTCTAACTAATTCCTTAAATGACAATGATTGAATTAAACGCATATTAGCGTGACCAAGTCTTCTATGCCATAAGGTAGAATTATCCACTACCGTGGAGAGACATAATTTGTCTTGAGACTTATTTCCTAATTTCATTAAGTATAGACCATTTTCCTAATTCACATCTTCTTGATGGATATTTACCGTCTTTAATTAATTACACTATCTTCATTTCTTGATAATACTTGTCATCTTACTGCACAATTTGACCAACACTACTAAGTAAGTTAAAGGCTAAGTTATCTACGTGTTCTACATTAGATATGGTGAGAGAGTCATTAGAGATCATACCTTTGCCTATGATCTTTCCTTTCAAGTTACTTCCAAAAACAATGTTACCACTATCGTATGCTTTGTAGGTAGAGAATAAACTTTTGTTACCGGTCATATGTTTGGAGCAACCACTATCTTTGATCTACTCATCCGGTTCCAAGCATGTTCTCAAGCATACCTATTTCAATAAAGACAAATTCAAGCATTTAGTCCCCAATATCTTATGGGTCCAAAAATGTTAGTGTTGTACATCCCTTGCATTTGTTGCAATTGATTGGTATACTGAAATGGGACACAATTTCCCATATGTACAAAGCCTTGATTTTGTTGGTTGTTTTTTTATTCCAATTATAGGATAGAAGTTTTGAGGAACTGGTTGTCTATAGTTTCTCCTAGATTGAGGTGTGTTGTATCTTGGTTGAGAAGAAATGTTTCTCCTAGGTTGAGGTGTTTTTGATCTAGACTCGGTTTTGACGTAACCTATACCGCTTTTGAGTGATGGTTTTAAAGACGGTTTCTTTGACTCAACAATACTATTATGTATTAGTTTCTTCCTAGTAATAACAAAATCCGATCTAGAGGACAAGGGTGGACTAAAAACGTGTTTTGTCCCTTTTTGGCCGTCGTTGCGACTCACGGATTGAGGCATGGTGGATCCGTGCCCTTTAATGGTGGATTCGTTCGTCGTGTTTTCAGCGGACGATCCAACAAAACTCATGATTTTAGTTTCGCTTATTGATGCTTTACTATCATCAAATCCTAGACCTATTTTACAACTAGGTGACTTTTGATTATTTAACATTTCTCTAAGTGAATTAGCGCTTTTATCAAATTTAACAAATTTAACAAATTTAACTTGAGTTTCTTTAAGTTTGGCGTTTTCCAATTTAAGTTCGTCACATAACTTACACGCACTTTCAATTTCTTTACTTCTCTCAAGTTTTTTAATTTTCTCGTTTAATTCTAAAATAAAAAAAAAAAAAAAAAAAAAAACTTCTTTTTCTAAAAGATCTCTTTTAGTTTTCAAAATTTTATTTTTGTTAATTATTTTTAAGCTAATTTCACATAAGCTATCGTATTCAATTTGCATATTATCATTATCAAGAGAAGATGCATTATCACTATAGTAAGAAGAGTCAAGAGTTACCTCATTAGACGATTAAGCCATGAGACAAGTTTCATCGTTCGTTTTGTCTTCGACGTCATTCTCGCTATAGCTCCAAGAACCTACAATAAAGGGCTTTTGATCTTTGTTGTGAGATGGCTTTGGACAATCGCCAATGAAATGATTTGGATCACCGCATCTAAAACATTTGCGATCACTCTTTCCTTTCTTCTCATCTCTTTGCTGGAATGACTTTTTTTCTTCTCTTGGTTGCCTAAAAAATTTACCCTTCCTTCTAAAGAACTTTTTAAAGTTCCTTACGGCCATAACATATTCTTCGTCATCGCTTCTGGATGTCGAAGTTTCATCATCACTAGACTCTTTCTTAGCTTTCAAGGCAATGGACTTAACTCTTTCCTTTTTGCCTCTATAAATTTTGGAATCCTTTTCCATGACAACTTCATGTACTTTTAGATTGCCGATAAGCTCGTCTAGAGCTAGTGATGACAAATCTTTTGATTCTTCAATCGCCGTGACCTTTGCTCTCCATTTAGGATGTAGAGCCCTAAGAAACTTCCTAACATAGTTCTTGCTAGAGAAACCTTCATCAAGAGCTTTAAGACTAGTAATAATAGTGTTAAATCTAGCAAAACCGCTATCAATAGATTCTTCTTCAAGGATAGTAAATTGTTCATATTGTTGAACAAGAAGATCAATTTTATTATCCTTTACTTGGCTATTACCTTGATGTGTGATTAACAACGATTGCCAAATATCTTTAGCCGTTTTACACATAAAAATTCTTTTGTATTCCTTTTTAGGTAAAGCATTATAAAGAACCATTTTAGCTTCATTATTTTTAGCAAGTTTCTTTTTAAGATCATCATCTTGTTGTTCAAAAGGAATCGTTTCTAAAACTTGGGTTTATTTGTTTCTAGCAACCCGTGGAAAATCAACATTCAAGATAATATGCCAAAGATATAAATCTTTTGCTTTTACATAAGTTTCAAATCTATTTTTCCAATAAATAAAATGATCACTTTCAAAAAGAGGTGGTCTTTGCATAGATTGCCCTTCTAGATATTTATCCAAATCCATAGATCGATTCAAGCTTTAATGTATAATATTCGTTAAAGATATTTATCTGATACCAATTGTGGAAACTAGAAGGGGGGGGGGGGTTGAATAGTTTTTACCGTTTTAAAATTAAAACTTAGATTGTCGACTTATGTGAATTCAAAAGATATACACAAGTGTATATGATAGCGATGCAATAAATAAATAAACTAACAACAAAATATAAGAAAGTAAAGATAAGAAAGATCAAACCGATAAGACAATGATTTATAGTGGTTCGGCTACGAAGCACCTCTTCGCCTTACTCCACTCCCCAAGTACCCAACTTGAGAGTTATCTTCACTATGTCAACAAGCTCCCTTTAGGTGGAGAAAACCGTACACGTCGCTTACTCTTTTTCTGGTACTAAGCTAAATACGAGTTTCTTTCGAGGATAGAACCAATCTATCACACTCTATATTTGAGGCCTAAATACTAACCTATCATACACATATGTATTACCACTCACCACACAACCCCCCCCCCCCCCCCCCCCCCCCCCCCCCCCCCCCCCC
Organism: Tanacetum coccineum; assembly: GCA_026074375.1. Lineage (NCBI taxonomy): Eukaryota > Viridiplantae > Streptophyta > Magnoliopsida > Asterales > Asteraceae > Tanacetum > Tanacetum coccineum. The sequence continues at coordinate 142,648 of BQNB010001007.1, forward strand.
CCCCCCCCCACAGATATACAAGATGAATGATTATCACAAACGTGATGACACAACTAAACTAATAACACTTGAAGCTTGACGTCTTCTTCAGTGTTCTTCACTAAAGAGTGGAATGAGTTGATCACTTGTAATGGATTATGTAACAAGTATAATGATCAAAGAATATGCAAAAGATAAAATATGTATAAGAAAAATATTTGTCAAGAGTTGTTTGAAATGAAGGACGTGCGAGGGTGGAATTTATAGGCAATCCATTTGATTTCAAATTCTATTTTCCCAGGGGAACAAGTCATGCGACACGGTTTCCACCATCTCCTGGGTCCGTGTAGTGTATTTGGTGGATTCGTGGGAGGAGCTGGGACAAGAATTGTCATTTTGTGATTAACCCCAAATCTATACAAAATATTGTTTTGTACTTATTAAAACTAGTTTAATAGATTTTCTACAAAAAAATATTTCTTAAGATGAAAAAGAAAAGATTTTCTAGATTTGAAAAGATTGGTTTCACTTATGGTTAATCTTATTTTGTCTTACATGATTATATAACTAACTTATAATTAATCATGTGTTAAGTTAAATTATTTGATTAGAAAAGGTTTATGCAAATGATAATATTTTTCTTTGATCATTAACTATGTTTAATAATGCAATATTCACACCTTAAGTGATTTGTGGAGTCAGTAACTTTCGACTAAATAACTTGTTTACGTAAACTTTTACGTAGTATGACATTATATTTGTTATTAACAAAACATGAAGATCATTAAATATAAATATCGTTTTTGCGCGAATATTTGTATTAACAGTACGAAAACATACAAAACGTACGAAAACGTACAATACGTACAAAAACGTAGAAAAGCGTGCGAAAATATGCGTAAACGAGCAAAAATGTAGAAAAATGTGCGAAAATGTAGATAGACTTGCGAAAAAGTACGAAAGCGTATAAAATGTATAAAAACGTACGAAAATGGATGAAAACATGTGAAGACTTGCAAAAATGTAGAAACATGCGAAAACGTGCGCAAACATTGAAAAACGTGCGAAAACGTATGAAACGTAAGAAAAAGTAAAAGAACATGCGGAAACGTATGAAAACATGCGGACCGAACGAAAACGAACTAAAACATAGAAAAACGTGCAAAAACGTACGAAAACCAACGAAAGCGAGCGAAAATGTAGAAAAACATGCAAAAACATAGAAAACCGTGTGAAAACGTAAAAAAGTACGAAAACGTACGAAACGTACGAAACGTATAAAACTTACGAAAACGTTCAAAAACGTAGAAAAACATGGAAAACGTAGAAAAACGTGTAAAACGTGGAAAAACATGCGAAAACGTGCAAAAACTTACGAAAACGAATGAAAGCGAACGAAAACGTAGAAAGACATGCCAAAACGTAGAAAAGCGTGTGAAAAACGTAGAAAAAAGTTACAAAAGCGTATAAACGTACGAAAAGTTCAAAAAGTATATAAACGTGCAAAAACGTTAGAAAAATGTTGACGTACGTATAAAACGTACGAAAAACGTTGAAAAATTATATAAAAAAGTATGAAAGCTTAGTAAACGTGCGAAAAGTTTACGTAAACGTTCAGTAAGTATAAAACACAATAATTTGGACACTTTCCCGTTTGACCCAGATGATGAGGGACCGTTTGACCGGGTCCATTTGGCCCGCGCCCGTTTGATCCGAATTTTAATAATCGCCCATTTTGCCCGCGCCCGTTTGGCCCGTTACCTGAACCGCCCTACCCGCCCATTTTGCCACCTCTTTGTGTTTAACCCGTTGCTCAACGAGTGATATCATAAATTTACCTTACATTATCAAAAAAGTGGATTGGTTCGAATTACCGGTTATTAATTTTGTTTTTGCAACGCAACCAATATTATTCAAAGTTTGTAACAACATTTCTTCGGGTCTTAGCAAATTCTTCCATTATAACATCGCAATTTTAAACTAGTCACTCACCAACATGTAGTCACAAAACGCAATAGTTAGAAAAATCACTACAACAAAATAAAGTCAACTATAGATGATAACGCATTCCTCATGGTTTTTATGTTAACATATTCCATATTATGGCCTTAATCTATTTACGTTTAATATATTTATACATAATGTTTGATTATCATTATGTGACTCCTAAAGCTTGATGGGAGATTTGACTAAATAAGGATTATATTAGGTATTATAATCTTTACCTTATACGGAGTTGATCCCGACCTTTCTTATAGATAGATGATTATTCACCTTATAAAAAATACATACAAACATTACGATCCATTACTAAAAAGTGAGGATTAAGTAGAAGATCTTCATCCTAAAAAAGTGAGGATTAAGTAGTACCGATGTTCTTCATTCATGGTGATCTCATCTCTCGTATCAAGTAAGTTTTAATGTTATGCTTAATATTATTTGATCGTTCATATTATGATTATATGATTCTTGGGATAATTAATCAACATGTGGCATCCGAGCATGGTTTATCAATCATAATACGTAACGATGTTAGTATTAATGATATACGATATTATGGCCATCATTTATGATATTATGGCTATCACTTACGAACTCTCTGTATGAGAGATCAAATGTCATAGTTTGTATTATTTTTCTAAATTTTGACTAAAAAGAGTTAATGTTTTTCTTTTTAACTATGGAGAAATAATATTAGATAAACGTGTAGACTTTTTATATAATACATGGCAGGATTATTCTGATTTAAATAATGTTGAATACAATCTAAAATAATTTTATATAATACATGGCATGATGATTAAGTTCTCCTATTCTGCCATTTTTATACAAACTTTTATTAAGAGACGTGACACTTATTTTGTTACACTTTAAGCCAATAATAAATTTTATGAATTGGCTTAATTTTTTTATGGATGTAATACATTTGACCATCTTGTTTGGTTCAAAACAAATAATCTCAATCTTGTCATAATCTGTAGACAATTTAATCGAGAGTATTCTACTTTAGAAAGAAACATTACATGACTGCTAACTTGTTTATAAGTTTTGAACAATGAGTTTTGTAGTTTTTTTTCTTTCATAATGATTTAATTAGTAAAGGGCATTATTTGACATGTTTGTAATATATTTTAACATGTATTGTGACTACTTGATTGTTAAAACTAGTTGTCATGCCCAAAGGAAGGCTACTGATTAAAACTGTTAAGTGAATGAACGGTCATACTTATGACTACTTAATTGTCGAAGTTAGTGTTGGCCCAAAGGAAAGCACTTAATCAAAACAATTATGTGAATTAAAGTTATATTAAGTTACATGTTCGTGTTTTACTGCTATCTCACATGTATGATAATATATGTTTCAATTCTAAAGCAATGATAACTATAGTTGCATCTAATTTTGTATGTAATTATGCTATAGTTGTAGCCTCTTAGCAGTTCCTAAGCAATAAGAATATTGTCTTGTATGTGTCTACCAGGAATAAAAGCACTTTGGTTGACATGTACTATTTGATTCAGTGCACTCTTTATTCTATTGGTAAGGATTTTGCTTATGCATTTATAAATGACATTGCAACAAGCAATAGGTCTGAATTCAGAAACTTTAGTCGGAGTACTGACTTTAGGAATTAATGCAAAAAGTGTAGAATTAACCTCCCAAAGTAGCTTACCATTCCTAAAGAACTCCTTAATAGCCAAACAGACCTCATTTCCAACAATATCCCAAGCCTTTTTAAAGAACACATAGGAGAATCCATCTGGCCCAAAAGCTTTATTTCCATCAATATCAAACATAGCATCCTTGATCTCTTTATAACTAACATCTCTTATCATAAAACATGCTTCTTCCTCTATAAGTGTATTTTTAAATATATATCAGCATCAACTGGTTTGACTTGATCTTTTTTCCCCAAAAACTACTCAAAATGCTTTACAAATTGCTTAGCCACTACATCACCTTCATAACTAATTCCTTTTTCATCTTTGATATACTCAACTATATTCTTGCTTCTTCTAGAATTGATAATGCCATGAAAAAATGCAGTGTTCTTGTCACCCTCTTTTAACCTTCGGGCTTTTGCCTTCTGCTATAGGATTTTTATTTCATCAGTCTGACTTGTTGTGTGTTTATAAATTATATAAAACATCAATAGACGATCGAAACTACGACGTTTCGATCCGACCTATTATTTATGCTTTCAGTTGAGACTCAAACGTTTGGCCCAAGTTCTAATTGGATTTTAATATATATTTTTATGTTGTAGATAAACAACACAAAGGTTTCAGAACTTTTCACACACACATACATACACTCAAATCACTGCATGAAAACAAAAATCAATTGCGGCATAAGATTGTAAAATCTTGCGGGTCGTGCTGATTTTCCTAGATGTTTGTTATTGTGTTTTAGGGTTTGCAAACCCTAGCAATTCGTTAGGTTTGTTTTTGGTTTTTTTATAAAAAATACTAGGGGTTTTTTGAAATTTTAGTGTAAAGTTGATAATTTGTATCGGTTAATTTGTGGGGTTCTAATGTTTGGTGTTTTTGTTGTTAATTTTGATAAGGAGCGCCCAGGTTGGTGTATTGGGGGATTAGGAGTAAGGATGAAGGTGTGAAGATATATAAAGAACCTGTTGTGCTTGGTGATCCTGGTAAGTTCGTGTACTATTTTTTGTTAGTAAATATCCTATTTCGGTATTGGATATTTCTCTATAATTGTGTCCTAACTTATTTAATGCATTAGTATATTTGTACATTATATATATTGTTGATTTATATGGGTAATACTAAGAGTAATTAAATAACATTTAGTTACCATAATGAAACTCCGTAGTATATTGTATCTTGATGGGAGATCCAATTTCTTTAAGAGATAATGTCTAGGTAATGAATTATGGTAATGATTACATAATCATACCTAAATTAGAAGTTGATCCCTGCTTGACCTCTCTTATAAATAGAGGATTATTCACCTCATAAAAATACACAAAAACATTACGATCCATTAGTAAGAAGAGAGGATTAAGTAGAAGATATCCATCCTACCGGTGTTCTTCGTTTATGGTGATCTCATTCTTCGACTTCAAGTAAGTTTTAATGTTATGTTTTATGTTATTGATTATTCATATGATGATTACATGTTTCGTGGGATAATTAATTCAACATGTGGCATCCAAGCATGGTTTATCAATCACAATATGTAACGATGTCAGTATTAATGATATATGATATTACGGCCATCATTTATGATATTATGGCCATCACTTACAAACTCTCTGTATGAGAAATCAAATGTCATAGTTTGTATTCTTTTTCTAAATCTTGACTAAAAGGAGTTAATGTTTTTTTAACTATGAAGAAATAATATTAGATAAACGTGTAAACTTTTATATAATACATGACATGATTATTTTGATTTAAATAATATTAAATACAATCAAAAATAATTTTATATAATACATGGCACGATGATTAAGTTCTACTATTCTGCCATTTCTTATACAAACTTTTATTAAGAGATGTGACACTTATTTTGTTACACTTTAAGCTAATATTAAATTTTACGGATTGGCCTAAGTTTTCTTATGAATGTAATACATTTGACCATCGTGTTTGGTTCAAAACAAAGAATCTCAATAATTTGTGGATAATTTAATCGAGAGTATTCTACAGTATGTTTTAGAAAAAAAACATTAAATGACTGCTAACTTGTTTATAAGTTTTAAACAATGAGTTTTGTAGTGTTTTTCTTTTATAATGATTTAATTAGTAAATGGCATTATTTGACATGTTTGTAATATATTTTAACATGTCTTGTGACTACTTGATTGTTAAAATTAGTTGTCATGCCTAAAGGAAGGCTACTGGTTAAAATAGTTAAGTGAATGAACGGTCATACTTATGACTAACTAATTGTCGAAGTTAGTGTTGGCCCAAAGAAAACCACTTAATCAAAACAATTATGTGAATTAAAGTCATATTAAGTTACATGTTTGTGTTTTACTACTATCTCACATGTATGATAATATATGTTTCAATTCTAAAGTAGTGATAACTATAGTTGCATCTAGATTTATATGTAATTATGCTATAGTCTATCTTTATTTTGAGTATGTGACATTAGTTTGGTCACATTATAACTCATAAATAAATAAAACTAATTTGAACATTTATGTTCGGAGGAAAGAAACAATTTTTCTTGATTAGAATTAACAAGAGTGTATCCTTCCATAATGTTTAATTGAATAGGGTATACATGTTTTCATTATTTTGTTTACATGTGTTATGACTACTTAATTGTTAAGGTTAGTTGTAGCCCCAAAAGATGCAATTAATCAAAACACTTAAGTGAATGAAAATTGTAATAATTTACGTTTTGATGAGTTTAGGTTATGTGTTAAGCCCAAAGGATGACCATAATCTTAATCATTAAGCGGTATTTGCAAATTATATACTTAGTTAACTAATATTTTTGCCCAAAGATGATTATTTGCTAATTAAGTTTGCATGATTTAATAAAGAAGTTATTAGTGTGTTGTTAATGGAACCAAAGAGAAGTTGACAATTACACCAAACTTCTTATGTGAATCTAATTTTGTGTTGTAGTTAGATTCCAATAACTAACATTTGCCCTATGGTTAGTTATACTTTTATGTTAATAATTTGCTATATGCAAGTTAAATAATTAGTTAGCAAATATTTCTGCCCAAAGGTGATGTATTTTGTTGATTGATTTTGCATAATTAAATGTAGAAGTTATTAATGAAACCAACGAGAAGTTAACAATTTCATCAAACTTTTTTTTGTGAATCTAATTTTATGGTGTGGTTAGATTCTAATAACTAACATTTGCCTTATGGTTAGTTATACTTTTATGTTAATAATTTGATATAGTTCTCATTTTGAATAGTCCCTTATGCTCATAAGTACAAGTCATTCGCTTAGATAACCATTATAATTTTTTTATAACCATTAAAGGTTAAAAACATGATCAAAAAGGGGGCAAAATAATGTATTATATTGT